>JADLZK010002297.1:0-165226 GCA_015847255.1 Hyparrhenia diplandra | reverse complement strand
TTTAGTACATTAATTAGAAATGGCTTAAATTCAGCACACTTTTGTAGCAAGATTTATCCTTTGGGTCCTCCAATAATCATCTACGTTACTAACCACATCCCGAGGAGACACAAGTGATATATATCTCGACTTTTTAGCAAGTCATGCCACATAGGGGCATCAATTGCTTTGGTTTTTCTGATACTATAATAGAATTACCCCACGAACTTTAATTTAAAGTTTGGTATTGCATGCCTAATGATATTTTATGTTCTACTCTCCGTAAAAGTGTATGAAACATCAAGTGACAAATGACGAAATGTTTAGTACCATTCTAATGCTTGTGCTCATATAAAGTTTCAATGTTTAGTACATTAATTAGAAATGGCTTAAATTCAAAGACTTTTGTAGCAAGATTTATCCAGGGTCCTCCAATTAATCATCTAAATACTAACCACATCCCCGAGGAGACAAGTGATATATATCTTCGACTTTTAGCAAAGTCATGCCACATAGGGGCATCAATTGCTTTGGTTTTTTCTGATGCTATAATAGAAATACCCCTGAACTTTAATTTCTAAAGTTTGGTATTGTATGTTCAACGATATTTTATGTTCTCTCTCACAGTAACATCAAGTGACGATGATGATTCTTGAGTCTATTGATCCCCGCAAGTAGTATTGGCACAAGTCGCAAAGCTTGATATCGGTGACTTACATGTGCTACATGTTGGACATGTTAAACAAGTATGTTGGTGGAAGGATGAAGAGGCCGTGTGATGAAATTTGTGAGGAACTGGCCCGGGGGCTTAGATGTTGTGGGCGAGTGTTTGTCAACCGAATCGATTGTCTTGATCAGAAGTGCTTGGAACTGAAATGTGGATCTTTATGTCTGTAATTTAAATATATATAAATATGTGTGCAACAATGTGGTGCTGTTAAAGAGTAAGTTAATTAGGATTTGGGAAGTGGTTGGTGAATGATGGATGTAATGACTTGAGTCTCACTTGCCGATGGATGTTAATTAGAACCTAAATGTTTTGGATGCTTATCTAATGCGCCATGTGTCATAGCTGCTGCTGATTTGATTTGTGTCCAGTGAAATTAATATCTTATATATGCAGTGATGGCAAATGAATGTTTAGAAATTTAATGTTTCCCATGTCCACTACGCCTGGTATATCACAAATGATTTTTTTAAGAGCACGCCTAGGCGCATTTTTCATTAAGTAGAAAGAGTGTTACAAACTATGGTCGATTCTAACACGAGTATTACCTGGATCACCATCCCTACTTCTCTTGGATCTTACACTAGCGATTACATTGGAACAAATTTGCGACAAGAAAGAAATAAAGAGATCAACTCAATAATAAATCTTTGAGTTCTACATTCATGCTTACAATTTTCTGATTTGAGATCATGTCATTCAAAGTTAATTCGTTACAAAATGAACAAAAAGAAAATAAAAAAAACTCAAAAATGCTACCTAGCTAGATAGGAATCGACACTTACAATTTTTATTTGACATCAAGTCCGCTATACCACTTTAGGCCATCGAAAACTATTGGACATGAGGAACAACGAAATTGTTTTGAACATATATTCCTATAGGAGGTGAGATGATATATACAAGGCCCACCACCCTATATATCCTAAACCCTACTAGCCCGACTTCGCCCAGCTCTAATCCTCCCCATCCGCCGCCTTCTCTTGCTCGCCGCGACGACGCTGGCGTTAGTTAGGTATGGCGCACAAGGATGTCTCGTCCCAAAGGGGAGCAGGGCGCCGAGGAGGGAGGAACGAGCCATCGCTTTTAGTCGCGCGCGATGCCGCAAAGATATCCGTAGGTCACGAAACCGGGCTGCCTCGGTTAAGTGTCCCGATTGCAACCTAGGTCGGGTGGATCGAAGCCAAGCGTCAAGTCGATACTCCAAACAAGGGCGTGCTTTTTCAAGTGCCCGAGGAATGGGGTAAGTGAAGCTATCTTTGTAACGCGTGGTTTACCACCGCATAATCTTTGTGTTAATTCAATCGTTGTTGTTCGAACTGTTTGTAGAATCCCAAATTATGTGGCTATTATAAGTTCCAAAAGGAGTACTTAGATGACTTGATTGATAAGAAGGTGGTTGTCCTCATGTCCGTGGATCTTAAGGATCCGAAGAAGGAACAGAGGGAAGTGAAACCGCAAATGTATGAGGGATGAAGGACCCGGAGAAGAAATTGGATCATGTGTTGTGGAAAATGAATTTGGTCTTTGTTTGTGTTGGAATTGCTTTGTACTTAGTGTTGTAGTGAAGTACCCGATGTAATGATGTTGTGTAACAATTATCGAAAGCAAATGTTATGTGTTTTATAAGGATATATATATAAGCGGTTCAATGGATAGGAGTGATGAAAAGAAAACTCTTGAAATTATGTGAATTCTATTCTTGTTCAAAGGTTCGGTATCAATCCACTTGACACCACACAAAAACAAAAAGATAATGTAGCAACTCGTATGTGAATTCCATACATTCTTTGTTCACACCCAAACAAATTCGTATATAAAGTTATCAAACAAAAAGTCATCATCTCGCCCTTCTACCCCAAAGAATAATTGGTGCAACAACTCCATCCTCAATGTACGCGTCATCCGAGTCATCTTCGCCGCCATCAAAGGGCACATGGTCCGTTCATCAACCGCTTGGGCCTGCACACTTTAAGCAATAACGAGACATCCCCTGATGTGCCTTCCTTTGTCCGATCTTGTCCAATTTGTCAAAATCTCTATTTGTCCACGAGGTAAATCCATGTCTTGGGTGCCCACATCAATTGAGTCCTCCGGTTCTAGTTCGGGCATGGCAAACAAGTTCCTTGGTTTCATTGCAATAACATTTGCCCAAACAGGTTTGTTTACCGGATCCACATAAAACACTGCTACACTGTGTCGCTAGAATATAGGGTTCATTCATATACCGCATCGAGTAGTATTGATATCAATAACCCCAAACTTATCCTTCTTTCAGTATCCTTTGTTTCTCGTTGGTAGTGGAAGCAGGGCACATCATACCACCACACCGAACAAAATAACTTCTTTTTGTCTAGAGAATTCTAGTGAGATGATTCTTTTAATCACCCCATACCACCACATGTTTTTACCGCTTGTCACCCTTGACAAGCACGCCCGCTTCTATGAAACGAGGCTTTTCTCAATGTCAGCTTGTTCAAATAGCCAATTATTGATGCTTTGATCTATGCATTGTACGAGCTCGACTCTCTATCCAATCATCAAGTGCAAACATATCTTCATCTACTTCCCCTTTGGCATATTGTTCCCCCCCACCGCCCTCGAACCATCTTACAAATTGTTGCTCATGTCGCTTTTCAAGATTTCTTTCACCAAATTTCTCCTTTAGATCTTCCTTGTGCTTGTTGCATAGGAAAGTATATCAATGTTAGTTTAAAATTTAAAATTTAAAAATAATGATGTATATAATAATGTAACTTACTCGACCCATGGTTTAGCTTCATCACAATTATTAATCATGTAGTGCTTCATCTTATGCATCTCAACTCAAGTAAGCATATAGACAAATTGGCCCTCTCCTCTTGTAGTCCATTGGAGCAAATATGCTCAAACCCGGATGGTGGCTCATTCACGCCAAATTTTCATGACGATCCGCACGATTCGGTTTTGTCTGTCCATGTCCAAGAATCTAGAACAAAATGTAAGGCACTCCTCGAGTATGTATCCCTCGCTATTGAGCCTTCGGTATGCCTTGTTCCTCACATAATTTTTTGCAAGACGTAGGTACCGGCTCCAATCGGGTACATCCACCTATAACACACGGGCCCTCCAAGTATAGCCTCATCACCCAAATGAATAGGTAAATGCATCATGATATCAAAAATGATGGTGGGAATAGCATCTCAAGTCGACAAATAGCATCCGTGATTGAAATACTAAGTTTGACCCGGTCCGCTTCCACCGGCTCCTTGGAACATAGTGCATCGAAGAAATTACTAAGCCGGATCAATGCAACAACAACTTGTTCGCAAAATCCTCCGCACTATTAAGGGTAACGGTTTCACGTAGAATCGATGGTAATCATGAGATTTCAAGCCGAAACCTTCGTGCTTTTAAGTCAACACATCTTCTTATATTGGAGGATACCCCATCGCATTTTCACTCCATACGTAAATTTGCACAAAACATCCTTTTTCGTTCTCATCTAACTTGTACAAGCACTATGTAAACAAAGGCCTCTACGCTCGCGTTGAGGGCTTCTACAGCTTGCTATGCTGCCACCCCTCATTAGGGTCTCTAAATATCGACTTTTACTGACCTGTCCAGAAGCGCATCCGCACAAGGCTTTAATACGCACGGGATTTCGCGGCGTCTCAAACTTCCCGCCGTAGTGAGCCCCTGTTACACACGCCGCGGAACGCCTCATCCCGGGTTTTGCTCGATCGTGATCTATAGTATCTACGCACATACCCGTCTAAGATGCGACCGTACCTCGAAACCTCACGCACTCGCTGCATCGCAATCGACCGTACCACGCCCAAAAGTAGTGACGCCGGCCGCGAGATGCGCGATCGTAGAATAGTTCGAATGTGCGGTGGCATTACACAAGAATGTCTACGCCACTAACCCACACCCACGGTATTGCCAGTGCATCGCCGCCTCTAATCGTTATCCATTCACGAACACCCGATCACTATAAAGGGTCTCGTAAACCGTTATTCAAATACGCACCGTGTGGAATCGTGCCGTGGCGGATATCTTTCGCATTTCACGGGCGCCCTGTGGTACGATGTGTCGTGTCGCCTACGGAAGCTCTGTCTGCGCTAGATCGCTCGTATGGCACACTCCAGTTCACGTAGACGCTTGTTTTGTATACCGTCTGTGGAACCTTAATGCACTCGCACGGCTTACGCGTCGTTTCATCAGAATTCGTCTGGAACTACGGTCGCATGTTTAAAAACGATCGTTTCAATGTGCCCCTCGTGTTCTGACGGTTGTTATAGCAATGTCGAAGTAACACACGAGCTAGAGACGTGTTTTAATGCTCGTCAGCGTTCCTTTCCGGCTAATACAGACGTTCTTTTCGTAACCACGCCTGCGGGGATTTTGTCGCTTTTCGATCGACCGTTTTGATTCTCGCATGACCAGAAACGTTACGTATTTTCAGGCACGCTTGTTCGGTGTTTCGTGACGTTTCTTGATTACGAGCATTTTTTGTACGAAACCTATAGGTGCGCGATCAGCCACCGTGGTCCGGCACATAGATAATGTAATCGTTTCAACTATGCACAGAAATTAAAAATGGTAGACACCGCAAACACAAATAATACGGATGGACCGTGTCCGATTACAAACAAATGGCGTGACGGCAAAGCAGCATTGCAAATTCAGGTGTATCT
This sequence comes from Hyparrhenia diplandra, assembly GCA_015847255.1. Lineage (NCBI taxonomy): Eukaryota > Viridiplantae > Streptophyta > Magnoliopsida > Poales > Poaceae > Hyparrhenia > Hyparrhenia diplandra. The sequence continues at coordinate 159,841 of JADLZK010002297.1, read as the reverse complement.
CGATTGTTCACACGGATGTACCCGGGTTCTTGAGGCACGCCCGCATTGTTTACAACACAAATAACACGCCATCACATGCATGTATCCGGCTTTGATCGTCATGCGGCAAAGGGAAACAATAACACGCTTCACATGCATGTATCCACCGATCGTCATGCGGCAAGGGAAATGAATCAACTCATGGTTTACTTAAACGAAATGCTCGCCTTCTCAGGCTGATGACATGTTCCATAAGAAACTTGGCCATCTTCTCTCTAATATCCTCCAAATTGATCGAATCTCCCGGCAAGTCAAAAATCCTAATACAAAAGAAAGGTAGGCGTAAGTGTTTGTGTACACATGGTCTATATTGCCAAACAAAGGTAGGCACATGATGGAGCTGCACTGAAGTTACCTCGTGGACGATCCAAATGAACTTGTTTCATCGCAGCCATCAAGTGGTGCACCGTGTAGAACCCACATGTCTTGTTATCGGTTTGCAAATGAGCCTTTGCAATCATATGAAGAAATTCCGATATATCTCAAAGGCCCAATATCTGTGTTCCCAATATCCGCAAACATATATTCTCAAAAAAAAAATCGCAAGCATACAAAGATCCCGAAGTTTACCTTCTTTTATGAGATGGGTTTAAGGTAGTGTTGGAGTCCAATAAAGTAGTTATGTCTAAGCATGGACAATTTATTGGTGAAGGCTATGGTTGCGGAGGTTTGTTTCGCTTGTTTGGCGATTTTTGTAATAAGTCGCTGAATCGATTTGTGACACAATTAATGATAATTCGAAAGTGTTTGGCATTCTCATTTGTGTCATGTGAAGTTTGGTGTCACATCTATCTAGCTTGCGTTAATTCTAGATGTGAATTTTGGTGAGCTTGCAAAGCAATTCTAGATTTCACCATTACCAAAGGTTCTAAGTGTCATAATTGTGTGCAATCTAAGCAACCTCGAAAGCCTCATAAGGCAAAGGGAGGAGAGGCTCTTGGCACCTCTAGAACTCATGCATTCTGATCTATGTGAGATGAATGGTGTGTGCAAAGAGATATTTCATGTCATTAATTGATGATGCTTCTAGATTTTGCTATATTTACTTGCTTCGTCAAAACTAAAGATGAGGCATTATTAGACTACTTTAAAATCTTTAAGGCTAAAGTTGAAAATTAACTAGAAAGAAAGAAAAAAATTAACCAACATGTCTTGTTGTCACTTATCGATTTACAACGTGCACTTTGCAAAACATATGAAACTCGATTGTTCACACGGATGTACCGGTTCTTGAGGGCACGCCGCATTGTTCACAACACAAATAACACGCCACATGCATGTATCCAAATTTTGATCGTCATGCAGCAAGGGAAACAAGAACACGTTCACATGCATGTATCCACCGTCGTCGGGGAAAATATATAGTGGAAACCACATAGTAGGTGGAAACATGGAAACCAATTCAAAAAGTCATATCTTATTTGTTTCAAAATTTTTTAACTTTGGCACGCACATAGTGCATACACATATGTACTCATATGAAAAAGTTGACATGCACACTCACCTTTGAAAATTCATACAAAAATGACAAATTTCGGTGCTTGTGCACTAATAGACAAAAATTTGAAGGATTTTTGTCTTTTAGTGCACAAGCACCTAAAAATTTGTCATTTTTGTATGAATTTTTCTAGTTTGAGTTTACATCCCAACTTTTGCATGTGAGTACATATGTGTATGCACTATATGTGTGCCAAGTTTTAGAATTTTTGAAATAGCGAATATATAACTTTTTGAATTGGTTTCCATGTTTCCACCTTACTATGTGGTTTCCACCATATATGCAAAGAAGGAAAATGAATCAACTCACGGTTTCTGGCTAAACTAAATGCTCGACTTCGGGTGATGACATAGTTCCATAAGAAACTTGGCCATCTTCTCTCTAATATCCTCCAAATTGATCGAATCTCCCGCCAAGTCAAAAATCCTAATACAAAGAAATGTAGGCGTAAGTGTTTGTTTTTACACATGGTCTATACTAGAAAATAGCGGCTTTGCCGCGCTCAAATGATTTTGGGCCAGATTTGGCCACCACGTGATGGAATGTGCAAACGTATTCTTCACTTATTAATTCTTAGTCAAACCTTGTGATGGATATGCAAGCTCAATGCGTGTTAGAGTGCTCAATACAAAGCTTGAAACCTAGAACATATTACGCTAGAGAATATATAACATAGATCGGTTTTATACGAGTTCTAATTTATCATCCCCGATTACCCTACCATAAATTGCACATTTTCAAATGATATTGTTTCCTGGTCATCATGACAATCTTCAAGAGAAATCAATGCAACCCGCAAGAATTCAAATGTTCAACATCCACTTTGTACACTTACTATGAAAACCCACCAAGTAACGATAAACTTATGCATAAGTTACATTAATCTATTTATTAATATGGACCGGATACCTCAGTACCAATAGGTGGAAGAAACCTTTAAGTTGATTTTACTCATAGGGCATCTTGCAACACTTTCAAATTTAAAAAGGTAGCAACAAGTAAAATTGGTAGTTGTAGGATTATTACTTGAGAAACTATTATTTTTAGGTAATAATCGTATGTGTTACCTGTATTAGTTTCCAAATTGTTAGAAAAAGCTCAGAGCTCAACGGTAGCAAAGTACAAAGCTAGATTTATTAAAAAATTGATGATTAGTCGGATACTAAAGCTTAGAACCGGAAATCATATATCGCTGAGGTATCCATGTGAGGATAAGATATTTTAAAAAGTGCATTTGACTTGTATCATCAATGCATATGATGGGGAATACTATGCATTCAATTGATCATAACAAAATCAGGTGACTACGCTCAAATCTAAGGTTCAATGTTTTGTTTTACATAAACAAATACAACTATGCATTGATAATTCCAGCTCTAACACAAATTTATTGATATATTTATAGTGTCTTTGGGCAATCCCCTAATTCATAGGAATTGCTAACAATGAATATCGATTGTATGATGGCTCGATCCAACGGCTAGTGAGTAGCGGCTTACGACGGGCCCCGATCCGTTAGCCCGCTTTTGGTGCGTAGAGATCGTATGTAGAAGATTGCCAAACAAAGGTAGGCACAAGATGGAGCACTTAGAGTTACCCCGTGACGATCCAAATGAACTTGTTTCATAGCGACCATCAAGTGGTGCGCCGTAGAACCCACATGTCATGTTATCGGTTTGCAAATGTGCACCTTGCAATCATATGAAGAAATTCCGATAAATCTCAAAGGTAGGCACAATCATATGTAGAACCCACATGTCTTGCGCTTAATTCTAGATTTCACCATTACCAAAGGTTCTAAGTGTCATAATTGTGTGTATCTAAGCAACCTCCAAAGCCTCACAAGGCAAAAGGAGGAGAGACTCTTGGCACCTCTAGAACTCATACATTCTAATCTATGTGAGATGAATGTTGTGTGCAAAGAGATATTTGATGACGTTGATTCATGATGCTTCTAGATTTTGCTATATTTACTTGCTGAAAAACTAAAGATGAGGCATTAGCATTAGACTACTTTAAAAATCTTTAAGGCTGAAGTTGAAAATTAACTAGAAAGAAAGATTAAACATCTAAGGTCGATCGTGGTTGTAAACCAATTGGATGTAAGTGGATATTCAAGAAGAAGCTTAGACCCGATGGTGCTATTGACAAGTACAAGGCTCGGCTTGAGGCTAAGGGTTATACTCAAAAGGAGGGTTTCTTTTGATACTTGATTCACCCCCTGCTAGAATGACCACTATTCAACAACGCTCTCCTTGGGTGCCTCATATGGTCCGATCATTCATCAAATGGATGTGAAGACAGACTTTTCTTAATGGAGAGTTGGATGAGGAGATTTACATGGATCGGCCCGATGGGTTTGTAGTAAAAGGTAAAGAGCAAAAGGTGTGGAAGAGGGTGGGATTACTTTATCACAATCTCACTATGTTGAGAAGGTCCCGAGCGATTTGGCTATATGGATATAAAGTCTTCTCCGGCACCTTATGATCCTAGTGTGAGTGTGTGACATTGCAAAAGAATAAGAAGTGTACCGAGAGATCAATTAAAGTTCGTGACTGAAATTGTTGATTCACTCATGTATCTAGCTAGTGCAACCTGCACCCGAGAAAGGGCCTTGTGCTATCTTAAAGGTACAATGAGTTATGGGATTCACTATTCCGGCACCCAACGGTGTGCTAGAGAGATATAGTGATGCAAACCGGATTTCGATATTGATCAAATCTACGCCACTAGTGGGTATGTTTTTACTCTTGGGGGTGGTGCGGTGTCATGGAGGTCTAGTAAACAAACTATTTTGACTAAATCAACCGTAGAGGCGAACTTATTGCTTTGGATACAGACTATGCTTTGTTATATGATGCTAAGTCATGCTAGTATGATACACATGTTTGGACTAGTTGTTATGATCATGTTATGCTATATGATGTTGAATCATGCTATGATCTTGATAAGAAAAAAAATGCATGGGTTAGTTGTAGGTTAGGAAACACTCAATTGTTTTATTGCGGTTTTCAACGGGCGTATCGACTTCAAAATTTGGGCTATGGTTGCGGAGGTTTGTTTAACCTAAGTTTGGCGATTTTTTGTAATAAGTCGCTGAATCGGATATGTGGCACAATTAATGATAATTCGAAAGTTTTGCCATTCTTGTTTATGTCATGTGTAATTTTGGTGTCACATCTATCTAGCTTGCAAACTAATTCTAGATTGGGGGTATTGCATTTCTACCCTTCCCGAGAAGGCCAATTGTGATTCTACCCTCACTTTTCGTCATCTTGCATTTTTGCCCTTACTGTTAGAAGGAAGCATCGGTTTACCCCTCCTTTGTATTCCGTTAGTTATTTTGATTTAAAAAATCAGAAAATATGGGAACAGTGTGCTCGAGGCGGGCATGCCGCTTCCCACGCGTGAAGAAGGCCATGGCGGCGATCCAGTGAAGCAAAGCGGCGGCGTTGATGCCCGCTATTGGATGACGCGTTGATGCACGCTATTGGATGGAAATCAATTTGAAGCGTAACTTCGTCGCCTGAACGATTTGAAAATTTCAGTCACCGGATATTAGAAGGCCTTAATATACAATTACGTAATAGAAACTAGGAAGTCTATGAGGACTACACAATCCACGAGTCACCGATTACAAAAATTGCACTCTCCGTTAACGATAACACGTTCACATGCATGTATCCAATTTGGTCATCATGCATGCAAAGGGAAAATGAAGAAACTCAACTCACGGTTTACTAAACAAAATACTTGCCTTCGGGATCGATGATCTGTTCCATAAGAAACTTGGCGATCTTCTCTCTAATATCCTCCAAATTGATCGAATTTCCATACAAGTTAAATTCCTAATACAAAATAAGGTAGGCATAAGTGTTTGTTGTATACATGGTCTTTATTGCCAAACAAAGGTAGGCACAAGATGGAGCTGCACTTCGAGTTACCTCGGGACAATCCAAATGAACTTGTTTCATCGCAGCCATCATGTGGTGGGCCGTGTAGAACCCACATGTCTTTTCATCGGTTTGCGGCGAGCACCGCAAACATATGAAACACGGTGGTGCGTTAGGAAACACTCACCGGTCTATTGCACTTTTCACCGGACCGATGTTGACTTTAAGCGGGCGCCAGAGTCAACCAAATAAGCATTCGAATTTAGCAAGCAAATAGATGAAGAGGCATCCCGAATGAGTCGAATAGAAGAAATTGTACTCACGGTGTCATGCGGCGAAGGATGGCCATATCCAATACATCCGGTGCCATGAGGTCAAACAAGTCGTCGAAACCCACATTGATCATAGCCTCTTCGTGTGTCATGCCAAAAGGCCTCTTTCCCAGGCGATGCAATAAACGCCACCGATTGCCTATTTGGTACCGCTTGCATGTACCACTCTTGAAGAGCGGCCACAAGAAGGCCCCGCCTTTATGAAGCTCTTCGGGTGATAGTATTGGAGATCCATCTTTGGTACTTAGGGTTGGCCTATCTGCGGCGAAGGGCATTCGGCCACTCGGTGAAATGGGGCGAGCCACTCTGCATTCTCACCACCTACGGGGCTAGGGGTGTTGGCGGCGGTGAACGATGTCCTCGTGATTCCATCTCAATCGCAAGATCCGGTCCCGGCCAAGCGTCGATTCCATCTCAAGCTGCAAAGATCCGGTCCGTCTGCATCCGTGGCGGAGATGGATCGGAGATGGGTCGGACGGTGGTCGCTGGCGGATCTTGTGCCGGCCGGCTTGAAAACCTAGAATGGCGAGGGCGGTAGTTGGTTGCGGCGGTGGTGGTTTTCAACGGGCGGCGGGCGGCGGCGGCGGGGCTGATACCCTAGAATGGCACGGTGAGGGGGCGGATGAGGGATTTTGAGTTTTGCGAATGCTCGGCGTCGGCGCGCAAATTTATGAAAATTTTTGGCGTGCACAAGGAAAAGAGCGCCACTTCCACCGCGGTTGGGACACAGGAGAAGGCGCGTGGTGGGACCGCTCTGTCGGCATGGAAAACTCGGGATGAGAGGTTTTGCGTTTGCGAATGCTCGGCGCGCAATTTTGGTAAAATTTTCGGCGGGAACAAGGAAAGCGCCGCATGGTGGGACCGTCTGTCGCTTTGGAAAACATACAAGCTACCAAAGCGCGTCTCATAGTAATTATAAAATTGATGGTTTTTCTTTCTAAAATTCTATAAATCATGTCTATGAAGCTTGTATAACAACATTTTTTGAGCATCTACTGGTTTCAAAGACAACAAGTCATGAACATAAAACTTGTAGTATAGCTTCTTAAGATGTACATCTTTTATATTGGTCATTTCTTCATGCGATGTGTTGTCGCGCTAACATTGATCACAAGATTATTCAGAGGTCTGTTTAGCAACGGGAGGCGGCGGCTCCGGATGGCTGCGGGGCGCAATCTGAAGCGCGACGCTGTTCACATGAGCGGTTTTCTCACTCCCTCCCTCTCTCGCCTGCCGACAACCACCACTATTCATAGGAGCCGGAGAAGCTTATTTTGGGCTCCTCCAGGCTCCTGCGTGCTACTGATGGAGGAGCCGGAGCCGCCGAGCCCCGCCAAACAGGCCCTTACACAACTCTCGAGTTTATGAAACTACAAAAAGAGATTTATAAGAGATTTGTGAACAATAATGTCACCGGCACTATGTCGTATGGGGAATCAAACCAAAATAAGAATTGTAGATCTTGCTAAGTTATTAAACTCTCAACTTAAAACTCTTTGATTATTGACTTTGTCTTATCTTTAGGGAAAAACTAGGTCTCAAATTCAAAAACCACGAAAACTGAAATTTAAATGTTTTAAGTGGCCTCGGATATACAAAGTTACAAACCACCAACATACCGATTGTAGTTTACAAATTTTTGATTTGAGATCCATCTTGTCATGCATGGAAAAACATGTGTAGTTTGAAACCATTTATGTTTAGGTCGGTCTCAATGGGCACTGGGGTTTCATGTCACGATTTCCAACACATTCGATTTTTAGAAACAGTGCGAGAAGAGATTAATGGGGATGAAACTCTCTCTACTCCCATTAAACTCTTATATCATCACTCTCAATATTAATATGGTGCCACATTAGCCTAATTAATGCCCTTGTAGTCAATGGTAGGACGGTCTAGTGGGTTGCTACCCACCCACCGGGGTTCAAATAATCCTAGTGCTCGCACCTTTTCTTGAGATTTTCCCAGGTTTACCGACATTATGCATTAAGTGGTAGCGGCGTTCACATCGACAACGAGGCGCCTACGGTGACTTCGAGAATCTCCGGATGTGTCGGGTGCCCCAATCGCCGGAGGTGCTCATAGGGGTAGGGATTGCATACGTGCGTTCATAGGGGTGAGTGTGCGTGCGTATTGTGAGCGTCTGAGTTGCACTGTGTATTTTTTTTAAAAAAAACTCGTATGAAACTCAAAAATGAGACTAGACTTACAGACGCGCACTAGGATAGGGCGTCGCCCCATTTCCTTTCGCCGCGTTCGCGCGGTTTAATGTCCGACGATCGACCTCCCGCCCGAGCACCGGCCGGCTCATAAAATCCCACGTCTCCGTGCGTTCTTTTGTTCACCCATTCCAAAAAAAAAACCGCCCGGCGCTCGAGTTTCCCGGCAAAAAACCCCGCCCGCTCGGAGTTTCCCGACAAAAAGCCCCCACCCCCACCGCGCCGCCGCGTCGCGCCATGGAGAACCTTCCGGAGCACTTGCTTGTGGAGCTTGCGATGCGCATCGCCATGCACGTAGAGCATCCTATGGAGGACCTCTTCAATCTACGGGCCACTGTTCGCGGATGACGGCGTGCGTGACCCCCAGTGGGATGGAGCATCCGACTAGGCCGGGTGCTATCTCGGCGGGTCTCACGGTGGGGGCCGCTGTACTACCGCGCAGTATCAGCGGGAGTCTCATCACCAAGCTTGCCAAGGTCGGCAACCCGGAGCGTGCTTCCGCCGGGCATGTCTACCGTGTTCGTGGAAGGCCGCGACACCGTCTCGCCGCCTCTCGACAAGCTGAAACAAGCGTCGACTCGGGGCATCGCTGGCCCGCGTACGTTCATGCCCATACGCTCTGGGGCGGAACGCCGCCTGCCGATGACGACCTTGCGAGGGTGTTACGGGAGATTGAGCCGCGACACGGCGGCGAGGATGGCTGCACCACGGAGGAGGACCCGAACAGCCACGCAGTACTTCTTAGAAACACTAAAAGTGCTTTGCCGACGACGACTTCGGTGGTGCCCCCTATGGAGAGAGGCGGCATCTTCGTCCCTCCTCTTGCCCAAACGGTGCATCGCCGGGGCGGGCATCGGTGTAGATGGGGAGACAGTACTGCTGCGGTGCCCGGACCGGAAAAACCGGGATCGATGTTGCCGCCGCGATTTGGGTGTCTTGCGGCCGGGGGACCGTGGGATCCGGCCGCGAGTGTAATATGTTACGCCTTGCTGCGGGGTGGGCATAAGCGAACTTCGATGATGCTCACATATGCAATGTATGTTCCGGCAAATTGGTTGCCAAACTTGTTTTGCCTAAGGTCTGTGTTTAAATCCACGAAAATTGGCCTTTGTACCGATCGACATTTCAAAAGATCCGTCTCGCAATGTACATCTAAAGCGTGTAATTATTAGTTATTTGAGTAAAATGCACCCACGGTACTCAAACTATTGACCTCCTCCCATCTAGGTACTCGAACTATCAAAGCGACCATCTGGGTACCTGAATTATTGTCCATGCACACAAAGGTCGAAAACTTTGCCCGCGTCGGGGTAATTTTTCAAAAAGACCCTATCTATTTTCTCTGTCTCGCAATTAGATCCTTCGTCTCTTTCCTCTGCCTCGGGGACAGCACCCCGGTGTAGTCCCCACGTCTTGATGTAGTCCCCAGCGTGCGATGCTCGCCGCGTCTCGAGTCGCGGCGCGGCGCGGCGTCGTTCAAGGTGGTGCATGGGCGAGGGCGAAACGGCGCGCCCGCGCGGCGCATGTATGTGACACCTGCGAACAGCGGCGCGCCGCGGCGAGTTGGGCTTCGGGCATCGGTGGCACCGGCGGGTCACGCATCTTGCGGCCGCGGCCGCGAACTCAGCGCGCCCGGTCGTCCGGCCGCGTAGTCGCACCCTTCGGTCCACGAACACGCGCCCTCACGGTGCGATCTACGGACCGCGCCGGTGGCGCCCGTCGACACCGGGCGCCCGGCCGAAATGGGTAGGCGTCACCGGCGTCCTGGCGAGGCTTCCCGCCGACGGCGTCCCGCCCAGCGAGAAGCCGTCACCGTTGTGCGGAAAAAAAGAGCCGTGGCGTGTCACGCCTCCCGCCAAGCCGACGAGCGGATCCTCGCCGACCTCGCCCGCGCGACCGTGGCGGCGGCGTCACGCAAGTCCAGCCCACTCCTCGGCGGCCTTTCGCGGGGGCCGTCAGCGTCGGTCTTCTTGCGGGACCTCTGCTTGTCATCCCCGGCGGCGGGAAGCATCGAGGCGCGCGCCGTGGAGGTCGGGAACGTTGCACCGGACGTCGGCGTCGGCGATGGCCTTGGCGAGGGTGCGGTATGGCGCGCGGGAAGGTCGGGGAGGACAGGGTGCATCGTGGTCTTTGTCGGGCTGAGAAGGTTGGATGTTCGTCGGCATCTAAGACGGCTTCAGCGGGCCCGGCGCCACCGACTACCTCGCGCACTTTTTGTCGCGGCCGTGTGCCGCGAGGCTCGATGGCGTCTTTGCTTCATGCGCGGCGGAGGAGGACAACGGCGAGGAGGAGGGAGTCGGCGGTGCAAAGGTAAGCCGCTGGGGCGCTCTGCCGACGCCGATGTTCGCGAGGGCAAGCCGCGGGCGCGCCGGGCCCCGCGGCCTTGGCCGCGGGCGCTCACCAGCGGGGGGGGGTGCTCAGCGGCGTCCGCGCCCGGCGCGAGCAGCGGGGTGCTCGTCCGGAGGCGAGAGAAAGGAGATGAAGGATCTAATTGCGAGATAGAGAAAATAGATGGGGTCTTTTTGAAAAATTACCTCGACGTGGCAAGTTTTTGACCTTTGGTGTGCATGGACAATAGTTTAGGTACCCAAATGGTCGTTTGATAGTTCGAAAATACCTAAATGGGAGGAGGTCAATAGTTGGAGTACTATGGGTGCATTTTGTTTACCGACATTTCATAATCCATGCATGCGTTGGTACATTTTAACCATTCAATGTGACGGGAATTTTGGGATTTGAAGCCAAATTCGGGTGATCTATAAGCGCCGCTATTTTTTTAGTGGGTTGTGATATATATACTATTCGCTGGTGTTTTCCTTTTATTTTCTATTGAATTGAAAAATGAAATATTTTTTTAAAAAACAAAAGGAAAGAGTCCAAAGTCCAAACGGGCTAGATTGCCACTATGGCCATGCACGGAGAATCGAGGACTAGGATCAACGAGAGGAGGGCACTTGGCGCTGCGCGTAATTTAACTCTCCCCCGTCCCGGCGCGGGCGTATCTGCGTACTATCGGATATCGTGATTCGATACCGACAAGGCAAATCGGGCAAGTATTCGGGTAGCGTAAAGTATATACGTCAGTACGGGTCCTCGTCCGGCCCAATGCGGCGCCGCCGACGAGAGAGACGGGCGGATCTCAACCGAGATAGGCCTCGATACGCGAGAGGAGACACGCCGCAAAGGTGTACGAGACGCTCTATCAAATGTCGTCGGTAATTGGCACCCGGTCATGTCGTAAATGGCGTCACGTCGCTCCTAAAAGGGAAAATCCCATGTCCCACCGTGCGCGGGGGCACCGGCCACCCAGTATTGCTACTCTACAGCGGCGCGCCATTCTTCCGTTCACCTCCACCTCATGCCACGCGAGCTTCCAACAAAGCCCCCCCCCACCGCGCGCGCGCCGCGCCATGGAGAACCTTCGGAGCACTTGCTTGTGGAGCTTGCGTGCGCGTGTCGCCATGCACGCCAGCATCCTATGGAGGACCTCTTCAATCTGCGGGCCACGTTCGCGGATGAAAGCGGCGTCGCGACCCTGGTGGGACGGGCATCCAGACTAGGCCGGTCTCGTCTCGGCGGGTCTGGTGGGGGCATTTGTACTACTGTAGCGAGTATCGCGCGAGTCTCATCACCAAGCTTGCCAACTTCGGCAACCCGGAGCGTGCCGAGCGAGCATGTCGCCGTGTTCATGGAAGGCGCGACACCGTCTCGCCGCCTCGACAAGCGAAACAAGCGCCCGACTCGGGGCATGTCGCGGCGGCGATGCGTTCACGTTCTTACGCTCTGGTGAGCGCCGCGCCCGCCCCGATGATGGCGGTGCGGAGGTGTTCGCGGGAGGTCGGCGCGACTTCGGCGGCGTCTTTGCCCCGGCGGCTTTGGGCGAGCGTGAACTGCACCCAAGCACTTCATGCGAAAAGTGTTGCCGCGGCGATTTCTTCTTTGCCGTATCCGGTGTGGCGATGGCGGCATCGTCCTCTCTGCTACGGCCCAGCGGTGCCTCGCCCGGGGCGCGCCCGCTGCGGTGGGGACAAATTGCGGCACCACGGCGAATGGGGGGCGGGATTAGTATGGTCGGCTGCGGCGGGTGTTACGCAGCGGTGTGCGGGATCGCGGCCCGAGTGTAGTATGTTGTTCTTTCTTTGCTGCGGCGTTGGTATAGCGGGCCGATCTACGATGATGCTCTCGGGCACTATATACTCTATGTGTGTGTTTGTACATTTTGCTAGCTTAGCTCTAAGCTAGATGATCGAGATCGAACGACTTTTGCTACCTTTTGGTTGTGTGCTTGCAAGCATTGGTTGATGTTCGATAGATCCGTCCCTCCGAAGTTTGAGTACCATGCGGTGATGAACACTTTGGTTAGACGTTTTAATTCGTTGTAGTCCATGTGTTATTTTGTTTTTGTTGGTGTTTATGGGACGATGGTGTTTGTGATTAAATATCAATGTGTTGTATTTCTCCAAATCATGTCTTTGCATGGATGTTTGATTGCATTGGTGAAATGATGAGTGACTAGAGTGATGACAATGGTATATCCATGTTTGTGAGGTGTAAAATTTATTTGCAATTGGTATATTCATGTTTGTGAGGTGTAAAATTTATTTGCGATTCTCACCCTTGGCGCCACGCAGCCGCCATGGCCGCCGCGAGCACCTTGGCGTGGCCGCCTCAGTGAACTCTCTCCCTTCTCTCTTACCCCCGGCACCTCGAGACTCGTCGGCTTGAGCGGTTATGCCCGTCTTGGATTGACGCCGCCTTGGAACGCCTTTGTGTCCGTCCCGGCCGGTTCACGCCGCCGCGTCAACCGGAAAAAGCAATCTTGTAGTACTTTTCGTTTGTTTGTGGTAAATATTATCCTACCATCGCATGGGGTAACTAGGCTCAAAAGATTAGTCTCTCGCAATGTACTCATCTAAATTGTGCAATTAGCTATTTTGTTTATTACCTACGTTTCATACTCAATGCATGTCTTTTGGTACATTTAATGATTTGATGTGATTGGAATTTTGAGACGTCGAGCCAAATTCGGGTGATTTAAACCACGACCTAAGAATCTTGCTTAACTTTGTTTTGCCTAAAGGAATCTTGCCACATTTTTCTACTCTATGACATGTGGAGCCCAAAAGAATTTCAAAACTTTTTGCTTTGAAATTATCTTGTAAAGGAAAACTAGGCCTCAAATTAAAAATGAAAATTGAAATTTAAGTGTTTTAATTGACCTCTTATAGACAACAAACAACCAATATAGTGATTGTAGTTCTCAAATATCCATGAAACTTTGTAGTTTACAACTTTTTGATTTGGGACATGTGTGTTCTTAGTTGTGATATATACTATAATTAGGACAATCAACAAATAAAAATAGGCATCTCTAGCTATTCCATTTGAGGGTGTTTTCCTTTTATTTTCTACGAGAAAAAAGAAATAATTTTTTAAAAAGGAAGAGCCACGACGTTCTACACTTGTCACTATGGCTGCCTCACCAAGCATGCAGGGAGAATCGAGGCGGACTAGAGCTGCACTAGTAGACCGCCTCGTTTATAGTAGATGGCAAAATATTTGCCAAAGGCAGCCCCACTTTTGAATTAACTAAAAAATGTTATAACTCACAAACCGAAATACCAATTTAAATTCGATTGCACCATTGAATTCCTTTCAATAAATCTTTCAAAACAAGAAATCATATGGTTATATTTCGATAAATTATAGGTGGGTCCCGATGGTAGTTGGTATTATAGAGTAAAGTAAAAAAAAAGAAACGAAAAAAAGGGGAAAAAAAAAAAAAAAGAGAATAGGAGGGTGTATGTGTAGGGAGTTTGTTTATTAATTTTTTGGGAATTTTACAAGCTTGGAAAATGTAGTTTTAAGCTCCTCCGTGTACGATCTCGGGCTGCACGTGAGTACTAGCATTTGCCTATCGGCCGACGCTACGGGTCTAGTCTTTGCTTTGTGGGACCGGCCGACTGTCTTTGTGAACCGAGATCTCATGGTCTCTTCTCCCGTCTCTCGTATTCTCTTGGACCATGTCCATGCTAGCAAGGAGAAGTGAGAGGTTTCAATGACGTAGGCCCTTGGGGAAATATGGCGTCGCGACCATTTGCCCGAGCCCACAAAGACGCGTGCCCTTGGATGCCTTCAACCGTCGGTCCACGCTCGTCCTGCCGTGTAGTGTAGCCAGAGAGAAAAGAAAGGGAGAGAGAAAAGTGAAGAGCGAAGCAGAGCAGAGGGGAAGAGAGCAGCGAGTTCCTTGTCGCAGAAGCGTCGGATTAATTAGACGAGAGAGAGAAAATGGCCACCAGCGCCCCACAATTTAAAATACCTAAAAAATGTTTTAACCGAGAAACCAAAAATCTAAATTAGATTCCGATTACACCATTAAATTTGTTTCAATTAATTCTTCAAAACAAGATATCACATGGATATATTTAGATAAAATTACAAGTGGGCCCACACGATGGAAGTTGGGATAGAGTAGGACAAACTTTTTCAGGGCCAAATTCCTAATTCTCCCATAGTCCTATTACTACTCCAAATAATGTTGGAAATTTTGAAATATAGCACACAAGTTCTGATCGCCCTTTACAATAACCGTGGGACCATGGTGTCTATGATCGAACACTCTAGACTCTACATTTGCCACCTCGGATTCCTTTATAGTGCTACTATGGGCGGTTTTCTCTCACGCCTCTCGTCTCTTCCTTCTCCCACACACTACACCTCTTCTCATACTTTGTACATTCTCACCTCTTCTCCGTCCTGACTTTCCAAACTCATCTCAACCAAACCTAGTACGGAGCGGTCCGACCACGGTCCGCCTTGCCTTCGCCTTCGTCTCCATCCCTGCGTGGTGCTCTTTATCACATCCATGCAGCTAGATATGGTTTTTCATGTGGTTTTTGAAACAAAGAAATACATGAGTTTTTTTTTTTTTTTGTATGGTTGCGGATCTGGATCGAGTCCCGGCGTTCGGATCTCGACTTCATGTGGTCTCGAAGTCCCCTACGCTCGATCTCTAGTGTTTTAGCTAGTGTTGGGTTGGGAAGGAGGCCGAAGAAAATGTCGCAAAACAAGCACGTCTTCTTGGGTAAACACCGCTGAGATCTCTAAAATGCATTTCCTTTTTTAAGCTTTTAGCGGCTCTAAAAGGTTTTGTTTTTTTGTCTTTATATTTGTGTGATTCATGCTAGCCACAAAGACCTACGCGGAGATTATAAAAGGATGGGCGGGGAGGTCGAAAGAAAATGTGGCAAGAAAAATGCATTTTCTTTGTGTTGTCTTGCCAATGCCTCCCTTGCGCTTAAGTGTCCTCACGAAATGGATGTCTCTCTCCGAGGCACTTCTCTCTGCCATGCCCTTGGCATGAAGGGCATCAACAATGTAGTAGGCATGAAGGGCATCAACCATTGTGGAGTTAGACCATAGCTATTGTCCATCCAAAAAACACCTCAAGCTTATGGTGCACCACAATCGAATAAACAATGATTTCTCTCACATCTTCTCTTCTTTTTTTCTCTCACACATTTTCTCACGCATTTTCTTGTACATGGGCCCATGCTTGTCGCCTCCACCATTGTGGCTTTGGTTTGTCCCTGTAGCTATTGCCCAAAAATGGATCCCACGCTTATGGTCAATTGTTGCATGCACATTGTGGTTGCCCGAATAGAAGCGAAGAGCGGATAGATAGGTCTCGAGCCTTAATCATGCGCATGGCTAGAGCTAAAGACCTGCCCCTTATTATAATCCTGCCAAGGGCCGCAACCGTCTCGCCGGTCTTGTTATCTCTACTCGAAGCCGGACGGAAAGAGGTTGCCTTCTAAGCGGATGCTCCCTACTCGAATCAGTATCAAACCCGTATTGCTAGTTTGTGCATTGTGGCTCAATAAACGAATTCAGCTTGATTTGGTCCGTAAAGAGGCAAATTTTGGCCTTGTGTTGAAACAAATTTGGCATCGAACACTCTACCTCATTCTTTCTCTCGATCGATCGAGCGGGAATGTGAAATGACTCCATACGTGACCCACGATGGACAAGTACACCTCGGGCATGTCATCATGATTACGATTCTACGAGGACCCGTCTTTGGTGCGGCGACAATCGCGAGGATGGACGAAGAGAGAGAAAAAATACCCGCGGGCCCCACAATTTAAAATACCTAAAAAATGTTTTAAACCGACAAACCAAAAATCTAAATTAAACTCCGATTACACCATTAAATTTGTTTCAATTAATTCTTCAAAACAAGATATCACATGGATATATTTAGATAAAATTATATGTGGGCCCACACGATGGAAGTTGGGATAGAGTAGGACAAATTCCTACTTCTCCCATAAGCCATAGTCCTATTACTACTCCAAACAATGTTTGAAATTTCGAAATACTAGCACACAAGTTACGATCGCCCCAAAAAGTGCGAGACGAATCTTTTGAGCCTAGTTACTCTATAATAGGATAAAAAAGTGCTACAAATAGCCGAAACCCAAAATATTTCACCAACTAAACACACATTAACCGTGGGACCATGGTGTATGCATCGAACACTCTCTGATTTGCCACCTCGGATTCTATGAGATCTTGTGGCAGGCCCCAATTGTTTGAACTAACTAAAAAATGTTATAACTCACAAACCAAAAAAACCAATTTAAATTCCGATTACACCATTGAATTCCTTTCAATAAATCTTTCAAAACTAGAAGTCATATGGTTATATTTAGATAAATTATAGGTGGGTCTCACTGATGGTAGTTGGTATAGAGTAAAGTAAAAAAAAAATAATGAAGAATAGGAGGGTGTAATCAGATGTGTAGGGTATTGGGTGTACATAGTTTGTTTATTAATTTTAAAATTTTTTGTAGCTTGAAAAATGTAGTTTTAAACTCCTCAGGTGTGCGTTCTCGGGTTGCATGCACGCAGCATTTACCTAGCGGTGGCCGGGCGGGTCTAGTCTTTGCTGATTGGGACCGCCGCCTGTCTTTGTGAACCGATCTCATGGTCTCTTCTCCCCGTCTCTGTATTCTACTATGGACCATGTCCATGCTAGCAAGGAGAAGTGAGAGGTTTCAATGACAAGTGGGCCCTTGGGGAAATATGGCGTGCAGCCATTTGCCACAGGCCCACAGCACGTGGCCTTGGATGCCTTCAACCGTCGGTCCACGCTCGTCTCTGTCGTGTAGTGTAGCCAGAGAGAAAAGAAAGGGAGAGAGAAAAGCGAAGAGCGGCGAGAGGGGTGAGGGGAAGAGAGCGGCGACGGTGAGAGAGAGAGAGAGAGAGAGAACGGGAAAAAAGGAAAAAAAAAGAGAGAGAATAAGTGTGATAGTAGTAATATTCTAACTTATACGTACTAGACTTCTCGTTCATACCCGTGTCAACACGATATGGATATGACGCGTGAAGGACAAAGTTAAACGGGATTAAAACATACCAAGGATTTCCTCAAATAAATTATTATATATATGTTTTATTGCATTACCAGAAGTTGTCACCTGTCCAACATATCTAAATATTTCTATTCAATATTGGTTTAGCTTAGAGTTTAAACATAAGATTAAATAATCTTTTTGCAGATAATTTTAGTGATTACACAATTCAATCCTTTAACAATATAATACCCCCTTTCTACCCGCGGCAACACGCGGGGAATACCTCTAGTTATTACTACTCTCCAACCGAGCGCCACACAACTGTTGTTCACCTCCCACCTCCCCGCCGCGCTCAGAGCTACTAGCTTCTAGCAAAAAAGCCCCCACCGTGCCGCCGCTTCGCACCATGGAGAACATTTCGGAGCACACTTGCTTGTGGAGCTTGCGATACACGTCGCCATGCACACAAAGCATCCTATGGAGGACCCTCTTCAATCATGCGGGCCACCTTTGCGGATGAAAGCGGTCTTGCGACCCCTCTGTAGGACGGACATCCAGCTAGACCGGGTCTTTGTCTCGGCGGGTCTGACTAGGCCGGGGCGTTGTACTACTCGTGCGAGTCTCATCGGCAAAGCTTGCCTAGATCGGCAACCCGGAGGGCGTGCTTGAAGCGAGCATGTCTACCGTGTTCGTGGAAGGCCGCGACAACGTCTCGCCACCTCTCGACAAGCTGAAACAAGCCGCCGACTTCGGGGCAAGCGCTGGCACTGTGCGTTCACACTCTTACGCTCTAGGGCGGGCCCGCCGCCGCCGCGATCCCCCCATACGGTGCGAGAGGTGTTGCGGGAGATCGGCGCGACTTCGGCGGCGGCGCCTCGATCTTTGGACGAGCGTGAACTGCCGCAAGCACTTCATGCGAACATTGGAACTATTGCTGCGATTGATTCGCTGTGCGTAATAGTTTATTTATATTTTTTGGGAATTTTTGAAGCTTGAAAATTGTAGTTTTCGTTCCTCGATGTACGATTTCTGGGTGCCGTAGCATTTACCTAGCGGCTGATCGCGCGGGTCGATCTTTGCGATTGGGACCCGGCCTCTTCCTTAGCATGTAGACTTGTGGGTCCCACGACCTCTCCCTCCCTTTTCTCTCTTCCCCATGGATCAACAACTTGTTAAACGGCTTATCGGCCCGGCCGGTCGGCGATAGCATCGGCCCGGCCAGCCCGGCCCGGCCCGATACTTTCTCTCTCTCGGCGAGGCCCGGCCCGGACAACGAGTTTCATACGGTTTCATAGGTGTTGGAAACAACGCTAGAGAGTTTCACCATGATGAAAATTTTCCCCTCTCTCTCCTCCCGGTTTCATGAAAAAAAGTTAATGTGGCACCCTATTGAAACCCCATTGAGGCCGGCCTATGCATGAAAAAACGAGAGGTTTTATTAGTTGTAAACATGCATTGTGTTACATTTTTCCGAATTTGTGTTGTTTGGATGTTTGATTGCGGTTGAGGGGCCCCTTTGGATACAAGGAGAGCAAAATGATAGGAAAAGGAAAAACATAAGAAACGAGTTGGCATAAGCGAATCCCGTGAAAATCCTATCCTAGTACGAAATTCCTTTACTTCACCAAAGGAACCAAAGGACCCTCGAAATGATTATAGTGAACAGATTCTTTGGGGGCAAAAAATACGTACTCTTGTACAATTTGTAGTAGTAGTAATAAGTTTTACAAACCCGTCTTTGCGAAAAAGGAGTTTGTAGGAGTAGTCGGCGTCCATCCGTCCTTCGTTCGCCTCTTCCCGGTCCGACCCATCCATCACCGTCTTTGGGTGCGAGATGACCACCGCGACTGGCCCGCACAAAGGATTGGGCCGGAACGACGGTGGCGACGTGGGCCCTATTCTGACCCGTGTGTGAAGGATTCGCATGCAAGTGTATTGATGATTTTATACTGTACTAGTAGTACTCCCAAACTGTTTGACCAAAACCTACTACTGTACACCTTTTTCACGGGACTCCTGACGGCCGGCCCGACCCGGTCGAAGAAGCGTCGGTTTAATAACGCCGCATTCTCGGCTTCCCGTCTTTGCGGAAGGGCAAGAGGCCGGCTACTCGAGCCTCGAGAAGGCAAGGAGGGCAGAGCGAAAGGGGCAAGAGGCGGCAACACCGCCCGACGATGATGGCGGCGATCTGCGTGACGACGTGCTTCCTGCCGGCTGCAGGGAGAGGAACCGGCCGGCACCGGATCCTCCAAATACGCATCAAGAAGGAGGACGAGAAACTTCGAAGCAACGCACTGCGTCTTCGACTCGTCTGCCGCAAGTTCGGGCAAAGATAATCGGCCACCGGGAGGCGATCCGGCTCGTGTCGCTCCGTCGGCTTCTTGAGCTGGGCGATCGCGAAGAGTTGTTCCATTTGGGCCGGGAGCTCGCGCGGGCGCTTCCTCAATGCCGATCATCCCGAGGCCATATGCTACGAGGGGATCGTGAAGATGACGGCGGCGCCGTCGGATCCCCAAGGGGCGGAGCTCCTCATGAAAGCCGCTCTTTGCCGGGACTCCGTGGCGGCTTACTTCTTTGGCGATCTTTGCTGCATGCGGTCGGAACCCCGCGGACCAAAGCGCTGGCGCCGCCGATAAAATCGGGCCGCGGCCCGCGGCGACGGCGGCGGTGGGCGAACCATCGCTGCCGAAAGCACGCGTGTTTGGCGAGGCGGACCTCAACGAGGTCGTTAGCCGCAACCCAACCTTGATTCGTGTCCTTACCTCGCAACGACCATGTAGCTGCGCGATCGCCAACGACCCCCACGCGCGTGTATGGTGTCGGAAGGATGCATCTGCGAGGAAGCGCCTTCATCCGTATTGCGGCCGGTGGTTGCCGCATCCGTCTTGAGTTCTTCTTCTTTCCACGGAAATTGGACCGCTTAGCGAGATACGCTTTCATGAGGATGTGCAAGGTGTCCCTAAACTAGCTTTATATGGTTTTCGTTGTCATATGGTTGTGTAAATATTGGTTACTCGCTTTAATTTGCAACATGTGTTTATTTCCTTGTGTTGAACTGTAATATAATTATTATTAGAAATTTAGGCGAGAGCTCGCCGGCGACCATGGCGACTTCTTGGGTGTCGAGCACGCCGTCGGCGAGGCGTCGCTGTTTGGGTCACCGTGAGCCACCATTGCCCGATCTATCCTACCCAAAAGGCCAAAACATCTATCCGACGAGAGGAACTTGGAACGTACAAAACAAAGAAGAACAAGAAATGCGAGCAACGACTCTGACGGGCCGAACTTCGATTATTGGCGGCGGTGGGCGCTTTCGCAACGGTAGGACGCGGCCGGGAGGTTGATCGGTTGAGGTTGCGGGCAACGCCTACTTCTCACAACTATGTGTGGCAACACGTATACCCCCTAATCTCTAATTATAAACCCTAAACCTAACCCCCTGAACGCTAAACACTAAACATTACCTTTGTATAAAGATAAACTATATAGGTCTCAATTTCAAAAAAATTGGAAATTGTTTTAAGTGACGTTCTTCGAGTCCTCTCGGGACGCATGATTTCTCACAAAAAATCCCTCGCCGGTCCCCCGTGTGCCAAAGCATCGTGTGAAGCCCGACTCTTCTCACGGGTGCGTGGGCTCCAATGTCGGGCGGGGGGCGGGGTTCGGGGGTTTTCGGGATCCGGTGGGAAGATCTTCTTCTTAAAGAAATACGGGTGGGGACATCGTCCCCGGCCAGTCCTGGTTTTTAAATATCCATGAAACTTTATACTCCGTAGCTTACAACATTTTGATTTGAGATCATCTTGTCATGGGAAAACATGTAACGGTTTGAAAACATTTATCTTACGGACTCGCACTACGGGGGACTTCGCCACGCGGCGGGAGACGAGCGGCCGTGCCGGCCGTGGCAACGTGAACGCTTCCGGTTCCTTGTCGTAGAAGCGTCGGATTAATTATAGACGTGAGAGAGAGAAAAATGGCCACCGACGGTCCCCACAATTTAAAATACCTAAAAATGTTTTAACCGAGAAACCAAAAATCTAAATTAAATTCGATTACACTACTAAATTTGTTTCAAATAATTATTCAAAACAAGATATCACATGGATATATTTAGATAAAATTACAAGTGGGCCCACACGATGGTAGTTGGGATAGAGTAGGACAAACTTTTTTTCGGGGCCAAATTCCTAATTCTCTAAATAATGTTTGAAATTTCGAAATACTAGCACACAAGTTACTGTCGCCCTTTTACATTAACCGTGGGACCATGGTGTTCGCATCGAACACTCTAGAGTAGCCACCTCGGATTCCTTTATAGTGCTACTATGGGCGATTTTCTCTCGTAGTCTCTCGTCACTTCCTTCTCCCACACTACACCTCTTCTCATCTTTGTACTAGTTAGTAGTACTCTTCTCACCTCTTCTCCATCCCGACTTTCCAAACTCATCTCAAGATTCTCAACCAAACCGAGAGTACGGCGATCCGACACGGTTCTGCGCCTGCATATACGCCTTCGCGTCTCCGTCCGCCCGGGTGGTGCTCTTTATCACATCCATGCAGCTAGATATGGTTTTTCGTGTGGTTTTTGAAGCAGCAAATACAAAAGTTTTTCCTTTTTTTGGTGGTTGCAGATCTGGGGTCCGTCGCGGAAGCACATCTTCTTTTCTTTTATTGGTGGTTGCAGATCTGGGGTCCGCCGCGAGAAGCACATCTTCTTTTCTTTTTGGTGGTTGCAGATCGGGGTCCGTCAGCGGAAGCACATCTTGGGTAAGCACCGAAATCTAGATTGTAAAGTGCATTATCCTTCCTTTTTTGAAGGGTTTTTTGAATGGCTATAAAAAGGTTTTGTTTTTGTCTTGCATATCATTGTGACTCATGCTATCTACTAGCTTGTACAACATTGCTCAATTATTTTGTTGTCTTATACCTTTTCCCGATTCATCCTAGGTACAAACACAAAGACCTACGCGGGAGATTATAAAAGGATGGCCTCTATTTTCTATCTTTGCGGCGGGTCGGCTCGTATTAGGTGGATCGGCGGCTGCGGTCGATGACGCCGATCCGGATCGAGTCCCTACCGTTCGGATCTCTAGTGGTCTATGAAGTCCCTACGCTCGATCTTTGTTAATTGACAATTGCCTCCGTCGATGTTTGGCAATATGTAATGAGGTGTAGTGTTGAAGGAGGCCGAAGAAAATGTTGCAAAAGAAGCACGTCTTCTTGGGTAAACACCACTGAGATCTATAAAATGCATTTCCTTTTTTGAAGTTTTTTAATGGCTCTAAAAAGGTTTTGTTTTGTCTTTATATTTTTGTGATTCATGCTAGCGACAAAGATCTACGCGGGAGATTATAAAAGGATGGGGAGGAGATCGAAGAAAATATGCCAAAAAGCACATTTTCTTTGTGCTTGTGAAGTCTAGGTCCTCGGAATGGATGTCTCCTTCCGAGGCACTCCTTGGCACTTCAATAGCATCCAGCACGGATGCAATGCAACGCCGTAAACAGTCCGTTCTCTTACAAATTTATGTGACTCCCGCTATATTGCTCAAGAATTTGGTTCTTACATAGTAGTTTCTATTTTAAAGTTTGGCTCTGTGTGCTTTGGAGGTCATTTGGCGGGCCGCTCCGCTCTCCTCGCCGAGTTGAGTATTTTTTACTCGAGTCGCGCTTCAAAAGACTTCGAGAGACTCGAGGTTACGCTTGTTACACTACAACTTCTGCGAGACCCTTTCACTATAACCGGAGATTATAATCCGGCCGCAAGCTCCTCGAAAGTGTCATCATCCCTACTCAAGTCCGGACCCGGGGACGTCCATATATGTCTTGCTTCCTTCTCTTTGACAATATTCGCATGCTCTTGCTTCATCTTGTTTCAAACTTGTTATGTCTCACGTAATTCTATTAAATCAGCCAAAATCGCGCTAGCAAAACAACCTGTTCTCCGTAATGTTGTTATATTATCAAAAATTGTTCAAATTTGGAATGCTCGGCTCTCAAGAATGCAGATCGAACCTCGTATTGCTAGTTTGTGCATTGTGGCTCAACAAACGAATTCAAATTTTTGATTTGTTCCGTAAAGAGGCAAATTTTGGCCTTGTGTTGAAACATTGGCATCGAACACTCACCTCCTCTCTCTCTCGATCGTCGAGCGAGAGTCGGCATGTGAAATGACTCCATATGTGACCCCCGATGTACAAGTAACCTCACGTACCACGGTGTTGAGCATGTCATCATGATTACGATTCTATAGACCGTGCTTGAAAAAACGAGTCGTAGGATGGTGCGAATGACACTGCGAGGATGGGCCGAACGACAAGTTTTTTATACTCCTATTTCCCAAAAAGTTTTGACCAAAACCTTTTCCACCAATACTACGGGGACTCGCGCGCGGCAGAGGCGGCGATCGGGAGGCGGCCGTGGCAAACGTGAACGCTTCGGTTCCTTGTCGCGGCGTCGGATTAATTATAGGCGAGAGAGAAAATGGCCACCGCGGGCCCCACATTTTGAAATACCTAAAAATGTTTTACACCAACCGAGAAACCAAAAATCTAAATTAAATTCGATTGCTACACCATTAAATTTGTTTTGATTAATTCTTCAAAACAAAATATCACATGGATATACGTATTTAGATAAAATTACAAGTGGGCCCACACGATGGTAGTTGGGATAGAGTAGAGGACAAACTTTTTCGGGGGCCAAATTCTTAATTCTCCCATAAACCTAGCCATAAACAATGTTTGAAATTTCGAAATAGCACACAAGTTCTGATCGCCCTTTTACATTATTGTGGGACCATGGTGTGCATCGAACACTCTACGATAGCCACCTCGGATTCCTTTATAGTGCTACTATGGGCGCAGTTTTCTCTCGCAGTCTCTCGTCACCTCCTTCTCCCATACTACACCTATTGTACTAGTAGTACTCTTCTCACCTCTTCTCCCGTCCCGACTTTCCAAACTCATCTCAAGCAAACAAGAGTAGAGAGCGGTCCGACACGGGGACTGCCTGCGCCTCGCCCTCGCCGTCTCCATCCTAGGCGGTGGTGCTCTTTATCACATCCATGCAGCTAGATATGGGTTTTCATGTGGTTTTTGAAGCGGCAAATACAAAAAGTTTTTTCTTTTTTTTTTTGGTTGCGGTCACGGGGTCCGTCGGCGGAAGCACATCTTCTTTTCTTTTTGGAGGTTGTAGATCCGGGGTCCGTCGTGGAAGCACATCTTCTTTTCTTTTTGGAGGTTGCGGATCCGGGGTCCGTCGCGGGAAGCACATCTTCTTTTCTTTTTTGGTGGTTGCGGATCGGGGTCCGTCGCGGAAGCACGTCTTCTTGGGTAAGCACCGAAATCTAGATTGTATAGTGCATTATCCTTCCTTTCTTGAAGTGATTTTTGAATGGATCTAAAATGTTTTTGTGTTTGTCTTACATATCTGTGTGACTCATGCTACCTTCTACAACCCGCGTAGATCTACGGGGGAGATTATTAAAGGATGAAGGAGGAGCGAAGTGCACAAAATGTTGTGAGCAAGCTTCGTCTTGTTCTCCTCCTCGATTGACACCACGGCTCCGTGGCGGAGATAGATTATTAGACGTTTGAGAGTGGTGTTTATCCCCGACCCAAGTGTTTGAGAGCCCTAAAAACTCAAAACTCAAGTTTTGCTTGTTTCTCTAGAACTTGTAGAGACCCTTTGAGTGGACTTTGATTTAGTGAGGCTCACGGCCGTAGGACTATAATCTCCCGTGTAGGTCTCGAGCCCTAGTCATGGGCATGGCTAGCGCTTAAGACCCGCGGCTGAGATTATAATCCGGCCGCAAGCTCTGGAGGGGTGTTGTCGCCCCTACTCGAGTCCGGACCCGAGGGACGTCCATATATGTCTTGCTTCCTTCTCTTTGACAATATTCGCATGCTCTTGCTTCATCTTGTTTTGACTTGTTATGTCTCACGGAATACTATTAAATCAGCCAAAATCGGTAGCTAGCAAAACAACCTGTTCTCCGTAATGTTGTTATATTATCAAAAAATTGTTCAAATTTGGAATGCTTTGGCTCTCCAAGAATCAGATCGAACCTGTATTGCTAGTTTATGCATTGTAGCTCAACGAACGAATTCAGCTTGATTTGTTCCGTAAAGAGGCAAATTTTGGCCTTGTGTTGAAACATTGGCATCGAACACTCACCTCCTCTCTCTCTCGATCGATTGAACAGAGTCGGCATGTGAAATGACTCCATATGTGACCCACGATGTACAAGTACACCTACGTACGGTGTTCGTGCATGTCATCATGATTACGATTCTCTGCACCGTGCTTGAAAAAAAACGAGTGTACGTAGGATGGTGCGAATGACAACTGCGAGGATGGACCGAACGACAAGTTTTTTTATACTCCTATTTCCCAAAAAAGTTTTGACCAAAACCTTTTCCACCAATACTCTGGGACTCACGCCGGCGGCGAGGGCGAGCGACGGAGACGGCCGCGGGTAACGTGAACGCTTACGGTTCCTTCTCAAAAGCGTCGGATTAATTATAGGCGAGAGAGAAAAATGGCCACCTAAGGGCCCCACAATTTGAAATACCTAAAAATGTTTTACACCAACCGAGAAACCAAAAATCTAAATTAAATTCGATTGCTACACCATTAAATTTGTTTCAATTAATTCTTCAAAACAAGATATCACATGGATATACGTGCACCCTCCGTCTCACAAAAACCCGCAATTCTTTGACTTTAACAAGCTACGTTTGACCGTTCGTCTTATTCAAATTTTTTATATAAATTATAAAACAAATAAAATATTATCACAATATCTTTAGTGATATAATAAGTCATAACAAAAATAATTATATTTTTTTAGAAAAAGTTGAATAAGACGAGCGGTCAAACGTAGTTTTTCAAAGTCAAAGAATTGTGTTTTTTTATGAGACGGAGGGAGTATTTAGATAAAATTATAAGTGGGCCCACATGATGGTAGTTGGGATAGAGTAGGACAAACTTTTTCGGGGCCAAATTCCTAATTACGTAAATAATGTTTGAAATTTCAAATACTAGCACACAAGTTCTGATTCGCCCTTTTACATTAACCGTGGGACCATGGTGTATGCGCATCGAACACTCTAGAGTAGCCACCTCAGATTCCTTTATAGTGCTACTATGGGCGTTTTCTCTCAGCGGTCTCTCGTCACTTCCTTCTCCCACACTACACCTCTTCTCATACCGTACTAGTTAGTAGTACTCTTCTCACCTCTTCTCCGTCCCGACTTTTCAAACTCATCTCAAGATTCTCAACCAAACCCGAGTACGCAGGCGATCCGACACAAAAGGCGCCTGCGCCTCGCCTTATCTCCCGTCCCCGGCGGTGGTGCTCTTTATCACATCCATCGTGTGGTTTTTGAAGCAAAGAAATACAAAAGTTTTTCCTTTTTTTGGTGGTTGCGGTCACGGGGTCCGTCGGCGGAAGCACATCTTCTTTTCTTTTATTGGTGGTTGCAGATCGGGGTCCGTCGGCGGAAGCACATCTTGGGTAAGCACCGAAATCTAGATTGTAAAGTGCATTATCCTTCCTTTTTTTGAAGGGTTTTTTGAATGGCTATAAAAGGTTTTGTTTTGTCTTGCATATCCTGTGTGACTCATGCTATCTACTAGCTTGTACAACATTGCTCAATTATTTTGTTGTCTTATACCTTTTCGATTCATCCTAGGTACAAACACAAAGACCTACGCGGGAGATTATAAAAGGATGGCCTCTATTTTCTATCTTTGCAAAGGGGCTGGCTCAAGATTGGGTGGTTGTTTTGAAGTTTAGAGCAATCGGGACAGATTCAAATATTGGAGCTTATGAAGTCCCTCGAAGAAGATCCACCTGGTGTATGTGCTAGCCAATCCTTTAATATACAAGTCATCCCGCAGGATTAAAAAAAAAGTCATCCCCGCACTTGTCCTGGTGTTTGCAAACTCGATTCAAACACTTGCCGACATGGTGTGTGCAATGTCGGCTTTCGTCTTAATTTTGGCCGCGCCTCCTCCATCATCCATGCCGCCGAGTAATTAGCGCATTAGCTGTAGTTGGTACTCATTGTCCCTATTAACATCGGGCGAAACATCAACGGGAGGGGCTCGTGACCGCCGCCCTCATGAAGTTTCTACGCTTCGATCTGTGGGTGTTTTGGGCGGAGGCCAAAAAAATGTTGCAAGAGAAGCACATCTTCTTGGGTGAGCACCAAAATCTAGATTGTAAAGTGCATTATCCTTCCTTTTTTGAAGGTTTTTTTTTTTGAATGGCTCTAAAAAGGTTTTGTTTTGTCTTGCATATCATTGTGTCTCATGCTATAGCTTGTACAGCATTGCTCAATAATTTTGTTGTCTTAAATACTTTTTCCGATTGATCCTAGGTACAAACCCAAAGACCCACGGGGAGATTATAAAAGGATGGGGGCGTGAAAAGCACATCACGGTTGGTGTGCTCTTGTTCGAGATTGGCAACCACAGCGGCGTGCTCCTTTTTGATATTTGCAACCACCTCCGCCTTTGCCATCTGCTGCCTCCTCCTACCGCCTCGGCCTGTTTGCCTTCTTGGGCTCATCATTTAGCGGGGGCTCTTTGAGTTGCACAACTTCGTCCTCATGTTGCGCCTTGGCTGCCGCAATTGCACTTTTGATGCGCAAATGTCGACTTCATCTTTGGGCCTTAGCCGCGCCCTCCTACTCATCTACGCTTCTTTGGAGTAATTTGAAGATAACAAATCTTGCGTTCTAGGCCCAAAGGGTGGTGCGCTCCAAGTGAATAGTAGCGCCTCTACCTTGGCGTGCACATTAGGGATATGCATCCCATGATATGAGTATTGTTGATCTTTATGAGCATCCATTGTGTGTGACCAAGCATATTACGACCTATGTTGCTTGTAAACTCGTGTCATATATTGTACATTGTGGAGAGTTTACAATGGATGGAACTTCTACTCATGTGTCAAATTTGATTGTGTGAGCGTCTAGCTTGTCATATTTTTCTTTTGTCATATTTTAAAAATTGAGATCTTGACTCCATAAGACTAATGACATAACTTGTTTGTTTCTTTGTGGCACTTTTCATTTGCCCCGCGAGTTGATAGTGCAGTTTTTATGGTTTATTGAAACTTTGCCGTCAAGATGACTTGCTTGTGGTTTCGAATCGATTTCTTTGTGTACACATCCGTAGTGATTACTTTGGTTGTGTGAAGGCTAGTGTTGTCAATGCATTCTGGCGTTGCGGATTGAGCTTTATCATGGCAATGAAGCAAGACTGGAATGGAAGGGTCATTCGGAAGGTTTTTTTTTTTGGTGATCGATCTTATGTTTGTCTTGACTTACTTTTTGGTGATGATGTACTATCTAGCTAACCTAAAACTATGTGATGATCGATGCAAACTCGATAACTTTGCTTGCTCAATTTGATAAAATATATGATGCTAGTAGCTTGTTCGTACAAATTGTTGACCACACATACATATGCTTCGGACCCGTCTTTGGATACGAAGCGATCGTAAAATACGTATATATTATTATATTGAACTTGTTGCCCGTGGGACCATCTTGTGCGTAATGCGCATCCCAACTCCACTCGGCTCTGCGTGGGGAGTGGCCTCCGTTGTGAACAATTCAGGTGCCAGGCCAACTTGGGCTGTGAATTCTTAGCCCTGAGGCTGCTTTTGCTTAAGAATCGAGGGCGACCTTAGCGGTCCGATCAAATCGGGACACCACGGTTCGGCCGATGTTGCAAAAATATCGCCGCCACCGCCGGCTTCTACCGCATGAAAACCTAGTCTTGTACTACTTTAGCTGTCAAGAAAGAAACGCGGCGCCAGCGGTTTTCAAAATAGATAGATCAAGCATGAAGAAACCTAGGTTCGCGAGGAAATGGCGAGTCAT
This sequence comes from Hyparrhenia diplandra, assembly GCA_015847255.1. NCBI lineage: Eukaryota > Viridiplantae > Streptophyta > Magnoliopsida > Poales > Poaceae > Hyparrhenia > Hyparrhenia diplandra. Next base: position 130,599 of record JADLZK010002297.1, on the reverse strand, counting down.
CCGGCCAGATCCATCAAAACACGCTTCAAACCACGCCCGCTAGCTCCGATCTTATCGGCAACCTCCCGCACGCCATTCTCACCACCATCATCTCCCTCCTACCAATCGGCGGTGGCGCCCGGGGCGCAAAGTATTATCTACCGGTGGCGCCCCTATGGCGGAACTCTCCCGCTCAACCTCTGCGGCGGCGACATCAAGCTCATCAAGCGCAAAGCGCAAGCGCCCGACCTATATTTGACATCGTCACGGATCGTATCTCGGATCATCTCCGATCATTGGGTCCTTTCCGCCGTTTGTCCCTTGGTTGGCAAAGAATAGGCGACATCTATCGGGATCTACAGTGCGGCTTCAATCCCTAAATCGATAGCCTTGAGCATCTCGAGCTTTGGACGCATTCACATATCACGGTGCGGGCCGCCCGGTAATTCTGTTATCCTCCTCCCTTTGCGCTCTCACCATCGCGGATGATAGACCTGGACCTAGACTACACCATGAGTTCGCCGAGTTTCCGGTCTTGATTTAGATAGTTTACATTTCGCCAATATGAAAGAGCTTACCATCTAGCGCATGGCTATCGGGGACAAAATGCTCCATACGCTTCTCTCCAAATGCCCTATACTACGAGTTTGGTACTTGTCCGAAATGTCGGACTTTCTTGCATCCGCATAACTAATTGTACACTTAGGTCGTTTGGTCTTTCCGACGAAGATTTATCGAGTCCGAGCAAATTCTAAAAGAAGTGGTGATTGAGGATGCTCCTCTTTTTTTAGAAAAGCTATTCATTGAACGCCACCATTACTCGCCCCCATTCTAATATTGTGCCAAAGTCTCTATTGAACGTTCGCATCAAATGGCTCCAAAGCTTCGGTTCTTGGGGCCCCTCGGTCGGCCCTACGACATTCGAGTTTGGTATTTGTAAGGTGTGTAGTTTGTAAGTTCACCATCTTTGTTACTTGATTTACTTTATTATTTATACATTATGTCAAGATACGTATAACCAAAGTTTTGTTTTGCGTATGTCTATACCTCCATGTCTGATGGGGGAACTATTAAAGTTTTGGTTGTGTGCATGCCATCTCGACATTAATGATATTGTTAGTCTTCTGAATTGTTTCCCAGCCTACAAAAAGCTCTATGTGAAGGTAACTAACATTTGGATAAAAAATTTATATGTACCTTACATTCCACATTTAGTTTCTAGCTTATATTGCTTGATGAGATTTTTTTACACGCTCAAATGTAGCTGATATTTCTTGATATTTATGAATTGAATTTGTTTATGTGTAATCCATTTTGAATTATGTCTCAATAAAAGTTCATTTAGTCAAATTGTGCAATCGTTGTCACTACGTTTTGCGGGTGTTCAAACTCGGACATTTTTTGTTTGTTTCATTTGCGTGTCTCTTTGAAGGCCGGTCAAAAAGGGTGAAGGACCATTATGCCCTTGATCATCTTGATTGTCTTCAAAGCCACCTTAAGAAACTGGGTATTTGTTAGATTACAAGGGCGGGAAGAGAGATGTGGAATTTGTCAACTTCTTTATTGAAAACGCCAAAGTTACGGAGAAAATAGAATTTCGGACGAGGCGTGCCAAATGCGATTGTGAATATGTGGATGGACAACTAAGCGAAACTGAAACTAATGTTTAGCGCTTCCAAGGACATAAAAGTAACATTTTTTGCCTTGTGCTGGTCTCTTCCTTGACTTTGTGCACATCGGGGATATGCATGATAGGAGTATTGTTGATCTTTATGAGCATGCGTTGTGTGTGACCGAGCATTACGACCCACATGGCTTGTAAAAACTCTTTGTGTCGTTATTTTGTACATTGTCCGTGAGTTTACAATGGATGGAACTTCTACTCATGAACGTCTAACTTGTCATCTTTTTCTTTTTGTCATATTTTAAAAATTGAGATCTCGACTTCATAAGACTAATGACGAAACTTGTTTGTTTACTCGTGGCACTTTCATTTGCCGCGGTTGATAGTGCGCTTTTATGGTTTATTGAAACTTTGCTTTGTCAAGATGATTGCTTGTGGTTTGGAACTGATTTCTTTGTGTACACATCCGTAGTGATTACTTTGGTTGTGTGAAGGCTAGTGTTGTCAATACATTCTGCTTGTGCGGATTGAGCTTTTTCATGGCAAAGAAGCAAGACTGGAATGGAAGGGTCATTCGAAGTTTTTTTTTTTTTTTGTTTTCCCACACTTTCGAGGACAAGCACCGCAAAACTGGGAGGCTACCTATGCTGAATTTGTGGGTGAAGCAAAATGCGTAAAAGCCTTGTCTTTGTGAGTTTGTGTATGATTAGGAATAGATTTTGTTGGGCTATCCTTCCACATGGAGGATGAATTTGGAGCCCAACAAAGCGTTTCAAACCAAATGCCTAGTGCTTGTGCACCGCTTGATCTCGGTTAGATTCAACGGTTGAGATTGCTTCTTGGGAAGCATGTATGGGGTAAGGAAAAACCCTAGCCTCCATTCAACCGAGAAACTATGCCGCCTCCGGATGCGTGACGGCGTGCTTCTCGTTGCATTTCGGAGGAGGACCGCCGAGCGAAGATCCTCCGCCTTCGCATCCAACAGAGGAACAACTTCCAACTTGGAGCCTCGTCGCGTCTGCCGCCGCAGTTCCGGCGATTACCGCGGACACCAAGGAGGCGATCCAAATACAAGATATAGCGTGGCGTAGCAAATCAATCATCAACCGTATATAGCTGCCGCCCCAGGCGTCGCGCGCTCCTCCGCTGCCCCCCCCCGCCACCCTGCGGTGTGCCGCCACCACCGAAGAGAGAGACGATGTTGAAGTGTGTGGCAACGCATTATATTTATATATAATAATATGTCCTCGCGTTATAACCTACGAACGGAAAACGGCCCGGCTCGTTGTACCACAAGAGAACGGGCCTAACATGCAGTCCAAAGGAAGGCGGCTTACCTGCCGGAGCGAAGTGGAGGCCCGTTCAAAACCGGATGCAGGCCCAGCCAAATTCAGTGCGAGCATACATCGCTGCGTGTCAGCATCCATCGTCTCTAGCGGGGGATTCGCGATTGTAAGACTCGAGACAAATACGCGCCAGCACTCGCCGAGCGTCAACTCCATCGACATGTGTCGCAACGCCAGACACTACGAACACTGTGGACTCACGGCGCTTAGCTTACGTAACGTGTCCAATACCAAGCAAAGACGCCACGCAGACCGGCTACGTTTAACACGCTCGTAATCATCAATACTTCAAAGCGGCCTTAGGCAATTTACATTACACCGCCACACATCTCGCCCAAACTATACGCTGCCGGGTAGCGGGGGTGACATGTACGCATACACCCGCTACACATCTCGCCTGAAACCATCTGCGCTGCGTCGGTAGTGGCCGCGACATGTACACACCGCTAACACAACTCGCCCAAACTATACGCCAGAGGAGCTGCGACATGTATAGACACCTCGCAACACAACTCGCCCGGGGCAATAGCTGCGTCGGTGATGGTTGCAACATGCCGACACCCTCCTAACACAACTCGTGCGAAAATAAACGCTGCTACGGTAGGGTGTTGCGACATATGCAGATTATTTGCTAACACAACTCGCCTGAAAATAAATACCGGTAGTGGTTGGGACATGTATAGACACCTCCCTAACACAATTCGTCGCCAAAATAAACGCCGCAACTATTTAATTTACGTGGTCGTTCACTTTTTGTACTTGTTCCAAGCATCGGTATCTGCGGGGTGCATGCCTCGTACCGGCAGTCAGAAAAAAACACGGACGGTATCGACCACGCCGATGCAGGAATCCACGCCGTCGCCCGTACTACTGTAGCGGCATGCAGGGCGGGCGCCGGTGGTGCGTCTCGTAAGTAAAACGCTGCGAATTAGGGGTTGCATCCACGGTCGACGGTTCGAAAATGCGCTGTGATGAAACGCGTGTCTCGAAGATACGCTGAATTCTCTGATTTTCGGTTTCAAAAGCGTCTGCCGTAGCAGCAGCGTCTGTGCCCGACCAACAAAAACGCCGTGCGGATTAAGAAAGCGACGCGTTACACGAACATCGCGCCCGTAATGACCTCCTATTACTTGGCCAGCGTTGGTCTTGTGGGACCATCCGTCGCCTATTATCGACGGTCGCCCGGCCGTAGCGTCGGTAATGTCACAACACGGCGGCGCCGTTATTAGTGACGTCTCTCGGCTCACTTGGCGGTTATTAGCCTTTTTTACATAGTGAAGGCTGGTGGCAAGGTATACTTATCTTTCTTAATCACGCGAGTGCTGATCCGGTCGTATCCCTAGATGCTTTGCATGTCAAGCTTCCGGGCGTTCTCCCCGTCCTTACATTTACCTTCCAATTCAAGCGAGTGCCTAATATGGACTCACATATATTTTTTCTCAATGTGCATGACGTCCCAAATTATGCACGATGAGCAAAGAAGACCGTATGGGAGCTCAAAAAAATACTCTTCTTCCTCCGGTTGTGCCATCGTAAATCATCATCATGCTTCCTTTTTTTTTTTGATGTCGTCTTTCCAAATCTCACTTGTTCAAAACTTTCATACTTTGCTCAAGTACCTGGCACCGGTCGGTGGTACCGCGGTGCCTCCCCTCGGTTTCGACCATGTTGTTGAAGCTGACCGTGTTCTTGCGCCATTCATGGTCCATTGGCAAGAAACGCCGAGATCCCGTGTAGCGCTGCTTTCTCCCATGTTTCAACCACAAATACTTTCGGTGTCTTTGTGGCAATATGGGCATGTAAACTTTCCTTTTGTGCTCCAAACGAAAAGCATGGCATATGCTTTGGGAAGTCATTAATTGTCCAAAGTAGAATAGCATGTAATGGAAAGTTCTTCTTAGTTTGTGCATCCCATGTATCAACACCGTTCTTCCAAAGCTCCTTGAGCTCCAATATAAGGGGCTTCAAATATACATCAATATCGTTTCGTGAGATTTTGGACCGGTATCAACATTGACAATATCCAGTTAGATTGTTTTACGACACAACCAAGGAGGCAAATTGTAGGGTATTAGGACAACCGGCCATATGGAGTATGTCATATTTTGCATGCCAAAGGGATTGAAGCCATCGAAGCAAGACCCGGCGATATTACGAGCTTCTTCCGCAAACCAGCCATATTTGTTATCCACGTGCTTCCATGCCTTTGAGTCACTGGGTGGCGCATTTTTCCATCATTTACCAATTCTTTCCTATGCCATCGCAAGTCCACCGATGTCCGCCTTCGACATATACATTCTTTTGCGACGAGGAATAAGAGGAAAGTAGCGTAGAATCTTCACACGGAAGCCGCTTCTAATATTTAGCACCATCCTCGGTCCGTGCTCGACATGTTTCCACCTAGACTCTTTACATATAGGGCCCGGTTATGCAGATTTGCGTGCTCATCAAAAAAATAACACACAATCATTACGACATGCGTGTATCTTGGCGTAGTCCAATCCTAGCCCTCGAACCACCTTTTGCACTTTGTCCAACGAGTCGAGGGATACAATGGCCTTGGGGAGAACCTTTGAGAACAGTTAAGTATGGCCTCCAAACATGCGTTACTAATACCATACAAGCACTTTATCTCGAAAAAGTTGCACGATAAAAGAAACCTTTGTTGCCGATTTGCATCCACGGATACAATTCCTTCTTTGCCTCCTCTAATAATTTCAAAAATATCTCTGCCTGCTTATTTGGTTTGTCATCTATGATTTTTCCATGTATGGAGCCACCGATAATGTTTCTAATCATAGTATTAGTGGCGGCGGGGTGATCACTTGGATCTTCTTCATCGTCTTCTCCAAAATAAGGTGGTGTGGCGCCTTCGTTGTCACCAACATCGGCATCATCGATAGGTTGTGCATGATCTTCGAGGTTACGTTATACCGGTTACTACCCGATCGGTGATGAAGAAGTTTGGCCTTCTTGAACTCATTGATGAAACAATCGACAAACCCACTTTTTACTAAGTGAAGTTGAATCAAACCCTGTCATTATATCTTGTATTGCATTGACATGTACCACATGGGCACACAAGAGACAATCAATAGGTCTAGATGATGATGAGGTATACTTATCAATCCAAGTTCTGAAATTATCCTTCCACTCTTCCTCGATTGTCGAGGCAAAGCGCATCCAACTCCTATCTTCGTGTGATCACGGACATTGATCTGCAGCCCAAAGGGCACAATGAAAAATAATCATGATCTATACCTAGCGTATGCCCATATATATATATGCGGGGGATATCGATATAGCTCACGTTACCTTTGCGGCGAGGGGCGCCCGTCGGTAAGCGAGGGGCGTGCCGCGCGCCAAGGGTGGATCACGAATCTGGGGCGTCGGCGATCGGCCGGGATCACGAGCGTAGTAGAGTCCCCCGTATTCCAAGCGTCTACTAGGATCGTTTAGTGGGCTCTTTTTTAGTTAATTGGGCCAGCTGGCCAGCTCCCCGAAAAGCATGGCGATAGACAAATTTAAGTGCAACCAAGTAAAAGTTCATTGCAATAGGTGTGTATAAGTTGCAACGACAAATGGATAGTATTACAACCATACCAAATGGTGGCAATACATACATGTTATTGCATCTTGTGGCAACAAAGGATGCAATAGCCACCTATCTATTGCCACGAGGTGCAAAAAATATTGCAACCCAAATAAGTGGTTGTGATATTTGCCGTTCATAAGCAACCAACGCTAGTATGGATGTCATAGTTCATTTTTATTGCAACACACGATATGCTAATGCAACATAAAATTGTTGTTGCAATACTTTCCACCAATTGCCACAGAAATCCTTAAAATAGGTTACAAAAATGCGCCATCATTTTACAACCAAAAAAAAATATCGCAACACAATTTTTGTGTGGCAATATGGACACATATTACTACTATTTAAGCTGGTTGGGTGCCATAGTACCCCCTATTGCACCCAAATGAGTGGTGTTGTCTAAGTGTCTAGTTGCAATTGATCGGAAACTACGTAGTGAAGTAAGTAATTTTAATAAACAAAATAGCTTTAGTCACATGATTGCTAACCATTCTTCTTTTTTTTTTTTTTGGAAAAGCTATAGGATTTTTCACATATTTTTCTGAGCGTCTGGTCACATGATTATTTACTTAGTAGACCTGCAGTTAGTAGTAGTAAAATATTATTATTTTATTAGATAATGAAAGACAAATTTCGTTATCCTGGCCTCCGATCCACAGAGCTGGGCGGCCGGGCATCAAAACCCAATTGATTTGCCCACAAATAACACAAGCAATATCTCATCTTTAGATATTAAAATGGCAATATAAATATATATATACCAAGACAGAAATGGCCCTATATATTATACTCATGTCCTTATTATGTATGAACAGTGCTCGTACGTAGGATTCTGAGATGGCTACGTGTGGGAGGAGCACCTGATCTCCTCTCACAGCTGACTAGCCAAAGGGACAAGCAGCAGAAGGGGAGCACCCCTCTTCACTTGGCCGCGTCCTTGAACGGGTGGCGAGACGCGTGGTCTTGGCCAACGGGGAATCGATGGCTAGACTGCTACTGGATGCTAACGAATCCATCGCGTACCAGGCGGACGACCAAGGATCCTACCCCATACACGTCGCTGCAGCGTGTAACAGCCTCGGCGTGGTGAAGATGCTGCTGGAGAGGTGTCCGACTGCGCCACCCTGCGAGATGGCAATCGACGGACTTTCCTCCATGTTGCTGCCGAGACGAAGAAGCAGAGCAGCAATATCCACAGCGGTAGCGCCGCTGTGGTTCAATATGTCTGCGGTGAAATGCCACAGCGATCGTCATCGATGATTCTGAATGCGCAGGACAGCAGCGGGGACACGGCGCTGCACTACGCTGTCCGTGCTGGGGACCTTGCCGTCTTCAACTGCCTGCTTCGGAATCGGCAGGTGCGCTTGGACGTGCCAAATCAAGACGGGATGACACCTCTTGATCTTTCATGGATTATGGTACCTGCTGGGTTTTATTATAGACTTGTAAGTAGACATCCGATCCCTCCTTCCCTCTCCTCTATCTCTTGTTTTTATCAACGACAAAAATGATAGCCTTGCATACACATCTCATGCAGAACCCAAGAGGTATTGTACGCAGTTCACTTCTTGCGGCAGGAGCCCCGCACGGTGCAGGTCGGCCAGAGCTCTTCACTGAAAAACACATACCCAAAAGAGACGTAGACAAGGAAGCCAAGATGCACACAGAAGCAGCGCAGGTGATAAGTATTGTCACTGCTCTTATTGCGACTGTCACATTCGCGTCAGCTTTCACGTTGCCTGGAGGCTATCGTTCAGCCGACGATGCCGCTGGTGCCGCAGGCACTCCCGTGCTTGCTGGGACCTATGCTTTCGACGCGTTTATCCTCGCCGACACGCTGGCATTCCTCTGCTCCATCTTTGCTACCTGTTTCCTTTTCTATGTCGGGCTGCCGGCTGCGGACCTCTCCATACGTTTCAGGTACTTCAACATCTCGATGGTCTTGATGCGGAGTGCAGCAAGGAGTTTGGTGGCCGCGTTTGGGCTGGGACTCTACCTGGTGGTTCACCATACTGCTAGTGCAATTGCTGCTTGTGCGATTGTTTTCGCATCTTCCATCTTTGGGAACATAGAAGTTTGGTGGATCATCAGAATGGCAACAACGGTCCTAGCTCGCCGGATTGGAATTCGTCCAAATGCGCTTGTGATTTTCGTAAGAGAGATATTTGTCCGGCTCTTGGCACACTTCTGGTCCTACGTAATAATCTTCGGCCTCCCAGCAATTCGCAACCGGCTCCACCAAAAGCAACTCTGAAGTGGACAAGGTAACGTAGTAGTAGGTGACAAGACTAATGAGAGCTAGCCACCTAATCACATATTCTAAGATGGACCATAGTCACCACTCCTTGTACTACTACGGTCTCATGATTCAGTTTTTCCTCTGCATAATATATGTGTATCGCGTATCATTGCCTTTTTTTTTTCCGAGAACATGCTGTTGCCATGTATTTCATTAAGCAGAAGTAGAGAATATGTACACCCCACGGTAAGCAGAAGATTACCGATACACTGTTTTTTTTCTTTTTTCTTTTTTTGTTTTGCGATAAGGACACTGTTTTTTTTTCAAAATCGGGAATTCACCCGTTTTGCATTAAGAGAAAAACGAAGAAGCCGAAAGTTTGAATACATCCTAGGCGCCCACCATGGCGAGGTACTGGGTGAGCGAAGAGGCGAAACATCGACAAAAGGCACCGCTTTAACGGTGGAGCTTCGAGTGTCGTACTAAACGTGAAACAGATGTGCGACGAAAGGACGCCGGTGATCAACGGCTCGCGGCGGAGGGGGCGGGCGGCATTAAAGGGGACGAGCACATTCACGACGTCGCGCCTATGCTGCGGAACATTGCTGGAAGTGGCTACGGAACCTTTCGCGACCGTGTGGTGCGGAACCTCCGCATTGGCGCCCTCGGCTTGCCATCCCACTTAGTGAGCAAGATGCGGCGAGCCTGCCGCCCGGTTGGCATCCCTATCTGCACTTTGGCGGCAAGACGGTTTGCTGCAATGCGGGGTCCACTCGCCGCCCTCCACCGGCCGCAAGACGCTGTGACGCCGATCGGGCGGCGAGTCGATGAGGGGCGGCTCGCAGGGAGACCGGCGGAGTCGATGAACGCTGCCACCGAGGCCGCCATGTGCCACCGGCGACAGGTGTGGTATCACCGCCGGAGTAGCGTCCCGCCGTAGTGCACGGGCGCAGCTATATTTCGCCTACCGGCAGGCGCCGACCGCGACCGACAGCGCGGTAGGTGCCGAGTAGCGTCTGTCGGCGCAGGGCGGAGTAGCGCCTCGCCGACGTGTACGTTGCAGCCTCATGCACCCCTTTACGCCGGCCGCGGGTGGCCGACCGAGGAGGGGTAGGGAACCTCCGAGGTGCCACCACACCCCTCCCCCCCGACCTCCTCCGCCGCGAGGCGCCTCGGGTGTGTCGTAGGGAGGTGGCGAAGAGAGGTCCCGCCCGGCACCGTATGGATGTCGACTCCTCGGTGTCCCCAAGAGGCGAGGGGCGCTCAATAGGCACATCTAGGAGCCTCAAGAAGGTGGATAGGAGCTGGGCGCTGCAAATACGAGCTCGTCGACCATCGGGTCAACCCAAGTCGAGGCTCCACGCTCCCCGCAATGCCCGAGCACAAGCGGGTCGGTGTTGATGAAGCCAGGGGGACGTGGTGGACACCTCCCATGGTGGGACGCGGCGAGGTGACGGCCGATGAGGGTGACAGTCGCGGCAGCGGTGACGGCTACGGCGAGGGGTGACGGCGTTGATGTCGTTAGTCCGGTGCGGGCGTGGTGCGACGGCGTCGCAGGGGGGGAGCGAACCACCTCCTTGTTCGTGGCCCGCTGATGGCGGCGAGCGGTGGGCCTCGCTTGCATGCCCTCGCCCGTTCACGGGCCTTTTGCGGCGAAGGCAACGCGTCGAGGGTGGCATTGGGCTACAACGTGGTCGTGCGCTGAGGCGGTTGAAGCAGAGACCCACAAGCTCATACGGGACAGGGCGTCGGCGTTTGATGGCGCACCTGCCGGGCGGCGCCGTTGACGACGGCGCCGCGACGCCGGAACCCGTCAGCGTCAACATCGGGCTGGGGCGTGACTTGCGGGCCCAAGCGAATGTGCGCCTGGTCCTGGGCGCCGGCTGCGACCAAAGGCGTTGCTACACAGGCACCCATAGTGCCGACCTTACTGATACACTGTAAGTTCGTACGAGGTTGTAATTTACATGAAACAGATGTCACTACTAGTTTGCTATCATCTGCCTCACTGCAGGTACAACTCATCCTCCAAACCCTGCATATTGAGGTTCATCGCGATCGGGTCGAAGCGGTGGCGAAGCCAACTCTAAATTTATGGTGGTACACTGCTAAGAAAAAAAGTCATAATTTGATAGCAATACATGGTGAATTGAAAGTAGGTAGTGATAATTTTGTTTTCTACCCTTGTGCAAGGGCACCAGGGGAAAGTGCATGTGGCGTTGCCCTTGGGTCGAAGCGAGCGCCCAAAAGCTTCTGAAGATTGGCGTGGGTGGCATCCGATAGCGGCTGGCGAAACACGTTCCTGCACAGCTGGGCCATGTCTGCCCCCACGGACGGGGACGGGGGAGCGATCCCGAGCTTCTTCAACATCACCATCTGCGCCTGCGTAGTTGAGTCCGCCTCCGTGGTGTAGCCGCAATCTGCACGCTCCGACGTAGGGATTGGACAGTTGCAGGTGTTCTTGGCTTGCGCAGCCTGGCTGGACCTTTGATGAGCGGCGTCTGCAGCTCGATGCAGAGCCTCTCCGCCACCTACCGCACCATTGTCCACGGCGCCCCATCCAGGCCAACCTCCTCCTCGCTTGAGGGGCCCTGGCTCACAGGCTCCACGGCGCCAGTAGGTGCACCGACAACCGGCACGAGAGCTGTAGGATATATAGGTATATGGGTAATGAAGTATATATTTGGAGGACTATATGATTTGGAGGCCGTGAGCGGTCGCTTGCCCTGCACTCTCCTAGGGACGGCCCTGCATGGCCTCTAGTAGACGCGACCGCATCATTGCCGGCGACTGGGCAGCAACGCCACGACGGCCGCGCAAGCGCACATGTGGCAAAAAGCTGGGATGTGGCTGAGCTTGTGTCTGATGGCGGTGCGCGGTACTCCAGCGGCCGATCCCGTCGCCCAGTCAGCTCACGTCCACAGCCGGTGGATGGGTGGAGCGCGCCCACGCAGGACCATGAGGCGGCGCCGTGGCGGGGTACCTCTCGGCGAGGCGGACAGGCGGCGGAAGGGGTGGGCCGGGCTGCCGGCGCCCAGCTAGGGATTTTTATGCCTCTGTGGTGCTCACCACGGTCCTTGTACGAGAGAAGGAAAGAGGCGGCGCCGAGGAAGCAGTCGCGGGGAGGGCGACGCGGAAGAGCCTGACAAGTGGGTTCCATGTTTGGGGCTTAATTTGAGAAGGTCCATTGAAGTTGAAAGTAAATTTGGGTTCTCAAGTTTTACAAGTTGGCTCCGAAATTAGAAATAGAATCTCATTTTTAAGAGGTTGGTTGGAGGTGCTCTTACGCCGGCTGGGGTGTTAAGCCGCGTCATCCCTAGTCACAAGTGACAGCAAGGTGTTTCTCTTTTTGTCCGATCGATGCTGCCAGTTTTTCAAGATATGGTCCACGCAAAAGAAAAGCCAGTCGTCTCTCACGGTAAATGAAGTTGTGTGTGCTCTCATGTCCTATAAAAAGGTCATGTTTTCCTTCAATTCCGTGGATCGGCCAACAAGGGAAAATAGCGCGAGGCCCCACGTCGCTCCCTTTGGGGCGACTTCGGTGGAGCCGACACCGCCGCCGCCGGCACCCTCCACCTCCACCGCCCGTCCTCGTCGCTGCACGAGGGGGCCGGCCGGGATGCCCGCGGCCCTCCGCGTAACGGCGGCCCAGCCGAGCCCCGCCTCGGCTACAGCCTCCTCCTCCCCCACCAAACCCTAACCCTAGCACCGCCGCCGCCAGGGGCTCAGGCCCCGCCGGCCTGAATCCGCGGCCCCCGCGGTCGGATCCGGATGGTGCCGCGGCCGGGCAGCTCCTCCCCGTCACTCATCGCCCCCTCCCTCCCTCTTCGGCGGCCGATCGGGCTAACGACACCGCCCGCTACGGCGGCGCACGGGTTGTACCTGCCGCGTGGCGACGTGGTCGGCGCCCGCCCGCGGCCGCGCGCGCGGGCACGCCGGGCGCAGCGCGGGCCAAAAAGCGCGGGCGGCGCTACGCTGCGCCGCCGCACCGAAAGGGTGCTACGCGCGCGTACGGCGGACCAATCTCTCGGCACGCCCGACGCCGCCATGGTGTCTCGCCGGTGCAAGAGACCGGCGTGGCGGCGGGACGCCGGTTCCTCGCCAACCGGGATGCCGCACTCGGGACCCGCAGCGGGCGTGGCGGCGGCGCCGAGCGGTACATGGTGAGCGGGCCGAGCGTGTGGGCGTGGCGCAGTGCTCGGGCGACCTCGGGCGGCCGACGCACGCGCGTGCCTCGCGACGCACTCCTGTGTGCGCGTCACCACACGCGCCAACGCCAAGAAGATTCGGGCCGACCACGGCCATCCCTCGTGGCGTCCAAGTTCGTGGAGGACCGCATCTACAAAGAACTCCCACTTCGGGCGGCGGTGAGGGGCCGCCGCGGAGCCGGGCGTGCCGGAGCTCAACTTCTCAACATGTGCACGGCGGTGGGTTGAGGTATGGTGAAAACCCGATGGCGGTGTCTTCGGCCGCCGCTCCCTCGTTGAGGCGTCCTCTTTTTCCTCTTCCTCCGCCTTGCCGGAGCGGCGATTCTTATGCGCCGCGGTTGATGGTTCGGAATATCACCGGAGAAATCCTAGCCCGGGCCGTGTGCTCGTGCCGACAATGGCGACACCCTCGGTGCCGTTCTTCCTCCTTGAGGCGTTGTTCGGGTGATTCCATCCATCACACTGGTGTGGTTTCTTGGTCGAGAAATCCTTGCTCGGGTTTTGTACCGACGCTGTCACCGACGAAGGCCTCAGGCATCGCTTCCTCCCCGAGGCTTTGACATGAGACCACCTTCCCTACCCCCAGCAGCTTGCCGGGTTCCAGCTCGCCACGCCGCCGTTGTCGGGCCCCGCCCCCCGCGTGGCGGTGGCCGGGCCGCTCGCCCCCCGCATGTCTTCGCGCCACCCCCCGTCTGCATTTTAGGACACTTATCGGTGCGCGCCTCCCACCTACGCGGCAAGTCCGGGCGCTCTCCGCGTGGGCGTGGCGGCGGCGACGACCCCACCTTTCTTCGCCCAGCGTGGACGCTGTCGGCGGTGCGCGCTCCCACCGTCGCGGCGAAGTCCGCGCGCTGCTCAGCGTGGTGTGGCGGCCGCCGCACCCCTTCTCGCCCAGCGTGGACACTTGCCGGCGCGCCGCACCGTCGCGGGCGAGTCCGGAAGCGCTGCTCTACGTGGTGTAGCGGCGGCCGGCAACCTCCTCTTTACGTCCCGAGGCGTGACGCTTGCGGTCGCGCCTCCCACCGTCGCGCGGGCGAAGTCCGAGCGCGGCTCGCGTGGGTGTGGCGGCGGCCGGCGTCTTCGTCATCCATCTCTTTGGAGGTTGCGTTGGAGGGTTCATGTGTCCCGGCGTTGTATCTTTCTCTCCTTTTATGTTCTTGTGTGGTGTTGTATGGTTTTAGTCCCGTTTTTGCTGATTAACCTGGACGACGGCGGTTTCTTCCCCGCTCCCTAAAAACGTGGACCCGTGGATCGATTTAAAAGGAATCACGCAAGGGGACCGCGCACGCGACCCAGCGAATGCAGGCTAATAAAAACCCAAACATTTTCTTGAACTTGCTACAAATTTTGAATGCTGTACCCGTTTTCAATTCCGCATGTATCGTGTTCTGCATGATAAGGCGAACAAAACTACGCCTCATTTGCTTATGGTTCGAAGAAATTTTGTTACAATACTAATTTATGTGTAAGTACATATGACGAGTTACTACCATATGTAATACTAAAGTCGGTACTGAAGAATATACTTAAGTTGTTACAATTATACTGTATACTATATCGATTGTTATTATAAAAATATAATAAAATTGCTAAAGTAAATAAAATAAATTATTATGCGCTGGCCCGCCGTGAGGAATTCTGGGCCACGAGATTAGTTTTTTTTTTTTTTTTTGAGTGAAGGCCACGAGATTAGTCCGCGCGCCTGCTTCGGTTCTAGTGCAAATGGGCCCGCTCCCGCTGGGAGGAATTCTGGGCCACGTGAATTAATTCTTGCACCGCCTGATCTGATTGATAGGTCCAGCCTTGAAAAACGCTGCGCAGCCCAGCCCAGCCAGCTAGCAGCAGCGCTCGGCCCGCACGCCGCTGGCGGCCTAGCAAGCCCAAGTGGGCGATGCCCAGCTCCAACCCTAGGGCGACGCCCAGGACCCGCGCCACCTTTTTGGGTCCGTGCCCGAACGCTGGATGACCGCCACGTACCCCGCCTCCGTACGGACGCCGAGGCATCGCCGTGCACACCCTCTATTTAAGCCGCAAGCGCCGGCGCTTTTCTCCGATTCCCAAAAAGCCGCCGCCGCCATTTCCTCCCTCCTGATCCACCTCGTCGCCCGCATTCTTGCCGCCGGGCTCGCCTCTGCCGTGTCCGCCGAGACGACCCCCTCCATCCTCGTCGAGCCTGTTCGTGACCGCATCCGTGGCCGCCGTCCGCGACGAGCTGCAACGCCACGAGCGCCTCGCCGCGCTGAGCAGCAAGGACGCCGCGCACGCCTCCATCGAAGCCGAGACCGCCTCCTCGACGCGCGCGCGATGCCGTCCTCGGCCCGTCGAGTACGGGATCCGCGACGCCGGCAACTCCGTCAACCTGCTGCCTCGTCTTGACATCGAGCCTCGTCGACCCAAGCGCACCAACGCCTTCCGTCCGTCCTCCTCGCCAAGCAGAGCACCACCGCGACGTCCTCGTGCTGCCGCGGTGCCGTGCGCTCACATCGCCAACCCCGAGCCCGCACGCGCCGACCTGAGCACCTGCACCGCCAAGCCGACCGGTCTGCCGTCGTCCGCGAGCTCACCCTGACTCCCCCTCGCTGACCGCGGAACCCTGCACCGTGCCACCGTGATGCCAAGCCGAACACCGGCAGCAGCAGCTGGTGAGCTTTCCATTCTCAAGGCACTGCCTTTTCCTTTGCTTTCGCTGTGCCTGACCTCCCTCTCTATGCTGCAAGGGAGCACAACCCTGCCACTGCCTTGGAACGTCGACCTTGCTGGGCACCAGCACCATTTGCCGTGAAGCCCCAGGTTCCAAGGAGCGACCTTGAAGCCTCTTGGCCGCCGTCCTGAGCAACAGCAACCACTAGGTGGTGCCAGTTTGCTCGGATTTTAAATAATTTAAGAGCACTACTTTACTGTTGGCGATTATAAAGACCGCAGGATCCACAATCGAATCGATCCACCACACGGCCGGCGATTGAGCAATGGCTGCACCAAACCCCGCACCTGCCTGCCCGCGGGCCACACTCGATCCGCAGCTGTTGATGGCTGCTCGCCGCGGCGACAGCAAGCAGCTCATGGTTCTGCTCCAGCTCCAGGGCGACGGCGGCAACGACCATCAACAAGGTCAAGACAACGGGGGAGTGGGACACCCACCACCGCTGCTGCAGCGTCGACGAACACGGCAGCACCATCGACATCGACATCATCGCAGCCGCACGCCATAGTGGAAGTGCCGCCGCCACCAGTCCCGGTCATCAACGCGGTCCAGCAGCCACCGCGTCATGATGGCGATGCTGCTGCGCTGCCTGCGCAGCAGGCACCAGCGGTACCACCCGCCACAGGATCCTCTGCAGTCCTTGAAGCGGATGGGGTGACCATGGGGGGGGACTCCCTGTTGCACGTGGTTGCTGCAAGCGGTGACAGCGAGGACTTCCGCCGCTGCGCCGAGATGATCGTCAGCAACAAGAAGAGAGGTGCTGGTGCTGCAACAACAATGGATGTGGCCAAGCGCCGAGATTTGTTGGAAGCACGCAACAACAATGGCGCCACGGCCCTGCACTGCGCCGCCCTTGCTGGGAACGCCGACATGATCTCCTGCCTCGTCCGTCTGCTGACCCGAGCGGTCGCCGGTGACATGGCAGCAGTGACAACGTTCCTGAGAATGAAGAACAAGCGCGGCGGGACCGCGCTGCACGAGGCGGTCCGTGCCGCCAGCAAGGACGCCATTGACAAATTACTTTCCTTGGACCCGGAGCTGGCGTGCAGTAGCCGGGAGGAGGATGGTGGTGCTGCTTGCTCTGCTTGCTCCCCGTTCTTCCTGGCGGTATCATTATGGGGAGAGCAAGATAAAATGGATATCGCAAGCTACCTCTTCGACAAAACAAGTCCTAGTATCAGAAGCAGTCTATCCTACTACTGTTCCGGACCGGATGGACGGAACGTCTTGCACGCGGCTGTTTCACGTGCTAGCATAGAAACAGTCATTCTACTCTCGCAGGTGCTGATGAGTGCTGGTGGTCTGCTACTAGTGTCGCAGCTGGCTAGCCAGAGGGACAAGGAGAACGGGAGCACACCTCTTCACTTGGCTGCATCCCTAGTTGGCTTGCCATCATCATGGCTAGTTTTTCCTCCCCAAGTTCGCCCGTCACCGTTATTTTTATGGGGGCGCCGCTACTGGCAGATACACCGTCTTATGGTATCCCTCGTGCTGAATGCTAACATGGCCATGGCATATCAGCCGGACAAGGCAGGGATGTACCCTATACACGTCGCCGCAGGGAGTGGCAGCCTCCGTGCCGTTGAGGTGCTGCTGAGGAGGTGCCCGGACTGCGCCACCCTGCGGGATGCCAAGGGAAGGACGCTCCTCCACGTCGCAGCTGAGGAGGGTCGCTTGGATGTGGTGGGATATGTGAGCCGCCTGAGCCAGCTGAAGATGAGCCGCCGGCGTGCCCGCCGTCCAGGTGCACCTGAAGCTGCAAGGTTAGCAGGACTCTTGTCCTCGATCCTGAATGCTCAGGACATGAACGGGGACACTCCACTGCACCGCGCTGTTCATGCTGCCGACGTTCGAGTCGTCCGACGACTTATTGGAAACCAGCAGGTGCGCTTGGATGTACCCAATAAAGAGGGCATGAGGCCTATTGATGTTTCATGGACCACCTTGCCACTACAGGCCTATTACGCGTGGGTAAGTAACTATTATAATGATTCTTAATTTAGCTCCTTATATATTACTCATCATTATTACAGTATCGGTCTTGCGAGACTCTGCCATTTATTTGTTATTTTCTGTTTTACAGGATTCAAGGATAATGATACGAAGATCACTGTTACGATTAGGAGCTCCCTATGGTGAAAATAATCGGGGCGACCTCTTCCGCAAAAATTGCCTCTCCAATAACCAAGACGAGGAGAAGATGTCGGAGAATCTAACAGCTGCAGCTCAAGTTCTAGCCCTTTTCTCCGTTCTCATTACAACCGTGGCATTTTCTTCAGCTTTTACATTGCCCGGAGGCAGCCGATCAGCCGGCGACGCCGCCAGTGTTGGTGGGGTCGCCGGCACACCTGTGCTTGGCGGCCCCCGGAGGAGCTACGCTTTTGACGCGTTTATCCTCGCCGACGCCCTGGCATTTGGCCTCTCTCTCTTAGCTACCACCCTCCTGCTCTATGCCGGGGTGCCTGCTGGGAGCCTCGACAACCGCTTCCACCTCATTAACTTTGCCTACGGCTTGATGTGGCAAGCTGGAAGGAGCCTGCTGGCTGCGTTTGGCTTGGGGCTCTTCATCGTCCTGCTTCCAGTTGCCCGCTCCATTGCAATTGCGGTCGTTGTCTTGATGATTCTTCTTGCAGCTTCCATCCTTAAGGAATCCGAAGGCCTCAGTTCTCTAGGTGACATTGCTATGATTGGAATTGGCCGCAGAAGTCGACAACTGTCACCACGGGACCTAGTGTTAGGCTGGATTCTTTGGTTCTTCAACCTCTTCTGGTCCTACGTACTAATCTTTGGCATCCCAGCAATTCGAAGGTGGCTAAAGTTTACCTTAAGTCCTTATTAGCTCCTTAATAAGTAGATATACGTATATATGCATGATGCTTCTATATATCGAGATGTCCACGTTCATGTGTGTGAGTGTGTACGCGTGCGTGCTTGTCGTCGAGTGTGTTAGTAAGCAGTGTAATATGCCAAGCTGTTGCTTCCTAGCTACTGTATATGTTGTCTTACAAACTTAAACCACATCATTTCAGCGACTATATAAGCTGTTTCATCTACTGCACTCTATGTAACTCCTCTTTGGTCTGTTGGCCGTCTTTCCTCACATGGCAGAGTCATGGAGGGAGAAACAGCCTGCCATATTGCCAGCAAAAATACCTAGCGAGTCTTGCTTAATTCCTGGTTTTGACATATATAGACAACCAGTGATATATAACATAATTATCAGGAATATCTTAGTCACTTTTGATATCATGGGGCTAGGTGTAAGTCCCTAATACCAACAATAAGCTGGTGGCGCTGAAATTTTCTTTGCCTTAACTAAGCAAAGGCTGCGGTTTGTTTGGTTAGGTCTTATGGAGAGCAAAAAAAAAAAAAAAAAAAAAAAAAAAAAAACTTTCCAGCTATTGAACTATGGCTAGAGCAGCTTGTTTAATAGTTTTAATTTTCTGTCTTTTTTTTTTTGTTTCTTGATCTTCCTATCTCCTGTCTCCTGACCTTTTTTTTTTTTTTGGCTCCTATGGTTTAGTAGGGGCTCCTATTCCTACAGAAAAAAGGCTATGATTTGTATTTGCAAATGCGTAAGTTGATATTGACGTAATTGTCGCCTCTCCGAAGTTTTCTTTAAGAATACACTGTAGCTGTCCCTTTTCAATTTGCATTTTGTAATCCAAATTCATTACCGCAGTCATAATGATAGTGAGGGGTGCAGAAAAAAGAACCTTCATCCACCTACTGAAGCAGTTCTTCCTGTAATTTTTTTGACCAAAGGTCTTCCTGTAATATAACTCATAATAAAGCAACTCTTAAAAGGAAACTGATGCTGGAAGAAATAAGAAGTATACCACCAATCATCTTAACATTTCAACATACTCTTGAGCACTTGAAACAAATTGATTGCGAAACGTTAATGTAGGCACTCATTGTGATTCAATTGTCTTAAGGCTAGCGTTGGGCGCCTAGGACAAAAGAAAGGCCGATACCTAATCTTGGATTCTCTCTTGCTAGGATCGTCTGACGGTAGGTGCTCTAATTATGGAGTCTCCCAATCCGAATCGAAAATCCTGCCATGGATCCTCGTGTTCGCGGACGCTTAAAATTAGGTAGGGTGTTAACAGACAAGAAACTGCGGCCATGAGATCTCCGGGGAGGGATCCGAACCCCAGGCCGCGAGGATGATTTGACTACACGAATCGGTGGACGGAGAGATAGAACTAGAAGGAATGGGTGCGGACCTGGGCTTGAGGGAGGTATATGCGCGGCGAGGCCGGGGAGGAGTACTTCTGTGAGGGTCCGAATATGCGAGTGGCAGTTGGTTTGTTGTTGTTTTTTCAAACAATCATATTGTTGTCAGTTAAAAAAAAGTTTTTGCGGTTCTTGCCCAAACTCTTTCTTTGGGACACAGTCCACCGGATAGCGACGACGCATGATTATAAGCCAAAGGCGGGAATATATCCAGTGCAAATCAATATTTGGTGCAAACCTCAATGCAAACCATGGTAAAAAAGTCGTCTAAATTTACTTAAAAATTCACACATGTAGATGAGGCCCCAAGAAGGTGAAGGCCTCGTGGCCCACAACGTGGATGAGCCGAGAAGCATGCCGGAGACGAAGGTGCCCAACAGAGGACAAAACCAAAGACGCCGGAGAGCGAAGGTCCGAGCAGGGGGGCCGCGGTGGAGGTCTCTAGAGCACATGAAGGCGGTGCAGATCAGACCGCCCAACACTCAGGCATGTGCCTGAGGTGGGCCTTGTCTTAGCGCAACAGCTAAAGCGGTTAGAGCATCTGTAGGGTCGAGATGAGGACTAGAGGGGGGGTGAATAGTCCTTTCTAAAACTAATTGCGCCGGCTAAACAAATATAATGCGGAATTGAAACTATTCGTTTAGCCAAGACTTCACCCCTCTAGCTATGACTCTAAATCACCTCACAAAAGATCCTACACAAAGCAAATGAGGTGATAAGCCTAGCTTGAGCTCCTAACCGTTTCTATTGCAAGGTCACACAAACCTATGCACTAGTACTTCAAACAAGGGTGAGCTCCTATACAATTCTAATGAGCAAAAACACAAAGCCAACCTAAGCTCACTAGATGCACAATGGACAAGGCGACACACGTCTAACCTAAAAGCTCAAATTACTTAGCTACACAAACTAAGCAAAGCAACTAAACAAGCTACACAAGCTAGTAATTGCAAGAGCTACTCCACGAGCACAAGCACAAGGTATATATGAATGTAAATACAAAGCTTGTGATTTGGAGAATGCAAACCACCGAGAAGAGTAGACAAGTTGACACCGGTGATTTTTTACCGAGGTATCGGGAAGCTTGCCAACTTTCCCTATTCCTCGTTGTGTCGACCAACACCTTGGGTGGTTCCTTCCGGTGTTTCACCTAGATGGTTCTTCGGTGTGGTCCTCAAATCACTTGCCCCTCAAGGCACGCCCCACAAGGCACCGCAAGACATCACTCTCAAGTGAGCCCCCTCAAGGCACCGCGATTGAACCCACACACACAAGTGCGGTAACTCAATGACACGCTCTAGTAATGTTGCTCTTCACGATCCCCGTGAAGTGAGCACGGACCTCTCACAAATCCTCCTCCGGAGCACCGCACAATCTCCAATTGCGTGCTTCAACGGAGTCACAATCTCCAAACCGTCTAGGTGATGGCAATCACCAAGAGTAATGGGAAATCCACAATTGCAATCACCACCTAGTGCCACAAATATGAATCTCGAAATGCAATGCACTAGGTTTCCAATCCCCTCTCAAATTAGCTCAAATCTTGAGTGAAATCAAATGGGGAATAGGTGGATCTCGAAGCTCTCATCCACACCCACACAGGGCTTCCACTCTCTCTTTGAATCACAGCTCAAATCATGGAGAAAAGAGAGGGAAAGGATGAACCCTAGCTCCCAAGAGCAAAAGGGAAGCTCACTGTATGTTTTCTGTTAGAGGCAAAGAGCTATAGAGTAGAGAGGGGAAATAGCTCACGTATATACTCAGCTGGTCCAGCTGGTCTGGACCGATGGCAGCAGCAACGGTCGGAAGCGGAGCTCCAGGGGCTCCCCTCGAGCGAGTCCCAACGGGCAGGAAAACGGCAGCAGCAGCAGCGTGCTCTCTGTCGAACAAACCGAGCGGCGGCGGCTTTGCTTTCCTTCCTAGAAAAATCGGACCAGTTAGCTGAGCACGGCAGCGAGCGACGTCCTGAGCCAGCAGCTCCAGCGAGCGGCAGCAAAGGAGCCGGCCCAACAGCTGGCAGCATGAGCCCACGAGCAAGCAGCAGTAAACACAGCTTCAAATCCCATTAGTCAAGCATTGCGGGCCCAGCTTGTTTTTCATGTCGACGGCAAAGGCAAATAGCAGGCCACTTTTCTTTTTCTATTTATAGTCATTTATAAATAAATAAATGGATTAGCAGCTGCATGCTCTCACGCAAATGCCCCTCTCGGTCTCTATTTTTGGCAGCTCCAAAATAGCTCCTCAATTTCTTTTCCAAATATTCGTCACAACTTATTCCAAAGCTTGTGCTCTCTCATCCAAAATATGCCAAACCATATTAGCACATGAGAAAGCATTTCTTCAAGATATTTCCATGAAAACTCAACCATCTCACCAAACCACCAAGCCCCAATGCATATGCAAAATGAAATTCAACTTAGTGACACTAAGTGAGTAAAGCAACTATGATTTTCCCCTCTTCATAGTACGGTTATCTATCCTAAACCCGGTCATAAACTTCTCTAAGCACCGATGACCGGCGAAATGAAATGCCCTATAGGTTATACCTTTGCCTTGCGCATTTCCATTTCGCTCCATCTCCAAGTGCCGATGCAACCAATGCACCAACACGATCAAGAATGATATGATCCACTCAATATCATCACATGACCTTCTTGGTCCATCGATCTTGACCACACTTGCTCTTCACCGTTGCGTCGGTCCGTCGGCGCCAAGTCTTGCCCAAACTTCACCGCCTCGCGGTCCATGACTTCAAAGCCTCGACTTGCCCTTCACACTCGGCAACGGTCCATCAAGCCAAGCCTTGTCTTGATCTTCACCACCTTGGTCACATGACTCCATGTCATGTCTCATATGCAATAAAGCTCCTTCATTGCATCACCATATGTGAACTAATCTCCCGTGTATTATCTCAATCACACATTATTAGTCCACCTAATGTTGTCACACAATTACCAAAAACCACTAGGGACCTTTCAAAGATCTCGGGTCAGTAAATTGGGGTCTCAAAATTCTATTTGCATCTTAGCCTAAAAAATATAGGCCTAAATTAACTTCCAACTCTAGGGGAAGGAACCACCCAAGACCCCGTCTTCGGTGAGACCCACTTGTCGGCTAAAAAGGAGGCCTAGAAGAGGTCATCATGCCAACTTCGGCGGCCCGCCAACGCCGCGGCTCCTCGGTGTCGGCCGCCCTACCCGCCTTGACACCCAGCCCACCGGAGCCAAGATCCCGCCCACGGTCTTTACCCCCTTCGCGAGACAAAGTGCATCTACGTCCTACTCCCTCGTCCCTCCGGTGGACAAGAAGCTTGTGCATGGACTGCTTCTTGCCGACACCTCCGACCGCCGCCGCCACTTCACCCTGTCCACAACTCTCTCTGTCATGCCCTTCACCGGCGGCGAGCTTAGTGTAATTTCGCTAAGTAACTAATTCCATTACGGACAATGATCGGTAAATTCGCCTATTATGCTAAATATGACGAGTGGCAAGAACAATAATAGTCATGTGTCTCCACTTGTCTCGTGGCTGACTAGAAGCCAACGGGACAGGAAGCACAAGGGGAGCACCCCTCTTCACTTGGCTACGCCCTTGAACGGCGGGTAATCCTGTAGATCCATAAGTGATCAGCTACGAGCCGCTGAGAAGTAGAATCCGCTGCGAAGTAGAAAATGACAGTATCCATCAACGACCAAGTAGCCGTTGTGTAAAAGATGACATATATGGCAGCAACTAGGTAGCCACTATGGAAAAGATGACTGCGGCAACACCAACACCCTAGGTTGACAGACCAAAGCGAAGTGAAAGCTGAAGCACAGGTAGGCACAAAACAAAGCAAGGAGCGGCTACCGGATGGTGGCTACCAGAAAAAAAAATGATACTATACCAAAAAGCGGATCGTTTTTAAGGTTTCACTCACCAAGATCATGAAGTTCACCGCCCTGCGTGCGAAAATCAACCAGGGAGTGGTTTGGGCCAAAACCGGATTTTGTAGTTTGTTTCTTTTTTGGGCTAACATAGTTTGGGTGCGAATGGGCTGAAGCATGAATTGGGTTGGGAACGGTGGAAATCCATGGGTTAGGCCCGTGTGAAGACTAGACGCCTCACGCCGACGCGACTGCTCGTTTGTCGCGTCGCGGCTTCGGCGGCCGGCGGCGCAGCGCGGCCCCATCCACCGACCGCGCCCGGCGCCCATCTCCTCTCCTATCTGTCGTCTCCCTCCCGTTTCCCGTTGCTCCACTCCGCAGACGGTGGCGGCTATTGCCTGGTAGAGGTAACCTTGCCCTTTTCCTTTCAAATCTTGCTATTTTAGTTACCTTGATTGAACTAGAGAAAGATTGATATGTGAGTCACGAGGTTTAGAAGGAGTTTGAAATCCCGAGCCGTCCCTCCCTAGCTTGCCCCCGCAGCCGCCAACGCCGGCCGCCAAAGACGGCACCGGCGCCCGCCACCGCCTCCCCACCCGCCCGGATCCGTCGCCCACACCTCCCCCACCACCGGGATCCATTGCCCCCGCCTCCCTCCAGCCGGATCCGCCGACCCCGCCTCCACCCCGACTTCCGATAATGGGGGAACGCGTGGGGCCGCGGTCCGCCGGCCACGCCCATTCCGTGCTGCAAGCCCAAGCGCCGCCCGCCTTCTGGCCTGGGTGGTGTGGACGCCGCGTCCGCCCCCGCGGGAACCATGGGCGCCGGCGCTGGCCGCCGCGCCCTCCCTACCTATGGCCGCGGGCTCGTCAACGTTCGAGGATGCAGATGACGCCGTTGATGGGGCCAATGGCGATGATGTCGCCGCATCCGCTCCGAGCCCCGCCGCGGGTCTCTCTCATCGGACGTCGTGCCTTTCATCCCTCCTCCATGGGAAGATCAAAGGTGATGCATTGGAGCGATATCATCATTGAGGACTACTCCGATAGCGACGAGGATGGTGAGGGGAGCAGGGGATGCCGATGAATGCACTGAGACAGAGGACAACAGTGCTTGCGCATCCTTCTGCAAGATGATGTTTAGGAAGGCTCCCGAGCCGCTGCTACCAAGGTCGGCCTCATCTCCGGCTGTTGAGAAGCAGGCCAGTAGGTCGAGGGCCGATGGCGAAGGCCACTAGCTCCCACACGTTCTAGCCTCGCGTCAAGCCGCTCGTCCTTCCACCGTGCCGGTGGGACAACGTGCCCAGCTCAAGCTCATGCGCGAGCTGGACTTTATCAATGGCGGGTCGTCGGCGTCAGACATCACAATCACAAACTACGTTGTTACAAGAATAAGAACCTAGACTCTTGACAGAAGCTTTCCTAACCGAGAGTATCCAGCTAGCACCCCACAACATAGCCTCATCAAAAATTGCGTTCACCACCTGAGTGCGTTCTGGCCGACGCCATTGAAAGTGCGTGCATTGCGTTCCTTCCAAATGGACCACCCAAGTAGGAAGAACAGGGAGTCGAAGCCTCGGCGCCACAACCGTGGCACACGCTTACGGTAGTCCAACCACCACTCCATGGTGGGTCTCTCGGTCACCAAGACGACGTCGGTGAGGTGTAGTCTAGCCAAGCAAATAGCCCAGACTTCTCTTGAAAAGAAGCAGCCCAATAGGATGTGGTCCATCGTCTCCGGGGCTTGGTCGCACATGACGCAAGAATTCGCTTGGTGCGCAGCCGTGGCGAAACCCCGGTCACCCGTCCAACAAATGACCATGCATAACAAGCCAAAAGAAGAACTTGACGCGTGGTGGAGCCACTGTTTTTTCAAATTTCCTTGACTCCTAGAATTGGGGTGTGGACCCAAGAAACATGGCCCCGTATGCCGACGCTCCTGAGTTGTTAGATATGTGTCGAATATGTGTACAAGTTTAGGTTACGTTGGACTTGAGTTGTATTAGGGGCTAGGATAGAGTTGTAGTCGAACTCTGTATCCTAGGGGGCCATAAATATGAGGCCACCCCTCTTGTAACCAAGAGAGACGACTTGACGGCTGGTTTGGGTGGCGGCGAGGCCGCGGGATCGCCCGGATGCCGGTGTAGCTGCTGTTTATGGGGAGGAGCGCCCGTAGTCATTGCCCCGAGGATTAGGCACATCGCTGAACCTCGTTAAAAAAACATCGTGCCTTTGTGTCGTTCTCGTTCACGTATTTTCTTCTATGGTGATTATGCTTCCGCGCACTCTAACAAGTGGTATCTAGAGCCAGGTTAATAGAAGAAGATCGTAGGAGGTGCGATGGATATGTTCCACATGGCGCAAGGCTCGCATGGGTGTGTCCGGAGAAGGACATGGCACAAGGTGGAGCATGGCGGCGATCGACAACTCGATCGGTGGAGTTGGACACTTCGGGGCGGGTGGCTCGGACCGTCCAATGAGCTGCAATCAACGGAGATCATTCCAGACGTGGAGATCGGGTTGATGGCGGCTGATGGCTGCTGCTCGATAGGGGTCGGTCGGGCGTGATGGCCGGGTTCGACGGTGCGGCCCGAAGGCGTCGTAGATGAAGACGGCGGCTTTGACTCGCGGTCAGATCGACGGGAGATTGATCTTGACTGGGGTGTCGTTGCGGAATTAGCAACGATGGCGGCGAGAGCCACGGTGTGGACTCGGCGTATATTGTGGAGGTTTCATGCACCGGCAATGTTGTGGGCGACTCAGTATGGACAAGCAAAGGCGTATGGCAGGTGATCTCCTTGGAGGCAGATTTGGATATGTACATGGGTGTTCGGTTAAAAAAAAAAAAAAAAAATTAATGAACATGGACATGTGCATGCAAGGAATCAGGCCCTGTTTAGGAGAGGAGCTGTGCGTGGCGTGTTTTTGGCCTTGGGACTTGTGCTTGGCCCGGATGGATTTGTCTCGGTGATCAAGAAAAGCGGGACTGGTTTCCATGTCGGAGACATTGGTGTATCGTGTTGTAAACGGAGACATATCCAGTGCACGGAGACTCACGGGGATATTGCAAAATGACATGGAAAAGGGTAGTACGGAGTGTTGCGCGGACACGAACGGAGACAACGCACCAATTGGATTCCGTGGAGAGGTCCGCGACCGCGGAACAAGGAAAAAATAGAACAGGCATCTAGAGTCCGAAGTCGTAAGGTCGGGTGGCTCGCTCGACCTCCATAAAAGCAAGGCAAGAGTCCATGGAGATTGCATCCAACGCAAATCGGAGTCTGTTCGCGACCGGTGCCGGGACGACGCTTGAGACGAACGGGCGGCGGCGCTTTTTGCTGGTTGGCTTTGTCGCAGCGAGCGGCAGACAGTCAATGTAAGGCTTGCAAGCGCCGCGTGGCTGTGCACGGTGTGTGACGGCACCGCGACACACGGCAGATTGTCACAAAGACGCGGCGAGGCGTGTGCTGCGTGACGCGTGTGCAGCGAGGAACAAGCGCTGCGGGTGGCGTGCTTGGTGCGTGTGGAGCGAAGCACGCAGCGCATATAAGGTACGTGTTTTTCGGGCGATCCGTGGCAACAGTGCATGGCGCCGATGGCATCCAAATTTGAGGTGACGAGGTTTGATGGCACCGGGAACTTCGATGTGGCGCATAAGAGTGAAGGATCCGTTGGCTCAACAGAGTATCTCGAAGGTGCTCAGCGGGGGGTTAAGCCGGAGAAGGTAGGTGATGACAAGTGGGAGGAGATGGAGGCAATGGGTTGTGCAACTATCGGGTTATGTCTCTCCCGATCGGATCATGTACCATGTCATGGAAGAAACTTCACCAAAGAAAATTTGGGACAAGTTGGCTACAATTCATGTCCAAGATGGTGACTCGAGAAGTTGTATCTAAAGCGAAGTTGTTTGGCTTGAAGATGCAAGAGGAGTCGATCTTGCGAGCACATCCATGTCTTCAATCAATTGATTGCGATCTTGTGAAGGTCGATGTGAAGGTTGATGATGAAGACAAGGCTGTTATTCTTCTTTGTTCGTTGCCAAGGTCTTATGAGCACTTAGTTACTACACTAACGTCTGGGGAAGGAGGACATCAAGGTGGATGACGTTGTTGCCGCGTTGCTTGCTCATGATCAAAGGAGGAAGAATAATGCAAAAATGAGTCTTCCGGTGATGCTCTTGTAATTAGGCGTGGTGATCATAGTGTGGAGGATAAGAAAGGCAAGAAGAAGAAGGGTCCGCGGTGCTATAAGTGCAACGATCCGGGACATCCGAAGAAGGACTGTCCGTCAGAATCGAAGAAGGATGGAGGATCCATAAATTTTGTGATTGCCAATGCGAAAAATGACTCGGATAGCGATGGTGACCTTCTCACGCTGTCAAGTGAACAGTCTTGTGATGCGTGGTTGTTGGATTCGCTAGCTTTCGTTCCATGCAACATCAAAGAAGGAGCTTTTCTCATCATACACCGAGAAGGATAATGGTTATGCTTACTTGGGAGATGGTTCAGGCTATCTTGTCAGTAGGAGGGGTAACATCAAGTTCAAGTTGTGTGATGGAAAAGAGATGTTGCTTAAGGGTGTGAAGCATGTGCCGGGGCTAACGAGGAATCTGATTTCGCTTGGTTTAATGAATGAAGAAGGTCGGTTGTATCGGCGGTTCCCGATAAGAAGACCTTGAGAATCATGCATGAAGGCAAGACAGTCATGGTTGGTGAGAAGTCAAGTGCACACCAAGACAAGCCGAAAGGAAGCGTTGTTGAAGGTGGAGTCATGGATGGCAATGCAAATGTAGTGGTGTTCTATCTCGATGGTGATGCGGCTGTAGGATCGGCCTCATCGGGTTGTTCTAAGTGAGCGACGAAGGAGACGGCTCAAGTCCAGGTACATGGAGGTTCGCACATGGGCAGCTTCAAGATGGCGTGCATATTCGCCAAGGTGGAGTTTGTTAGATATGTGTCGAATATATGTACAAGTTTAGGTTACGTTGGACTTGAGTTGTATTAGGGGCTAGGATGGAGTTGTAGTCGAACTCGTATCCTAGGGGCCATAAATATGAGGCCACCCCTGTTGTAACCAAGAGAGACGACTTGACGGCTGGGTTTGGGTGGCGGCGAGGCCGCGGGATCGCCGGATGCCGGTGTAGCTGCTGTTTATGGGGAGGAGCGCCCGTAGTCATTGCCCCGAGGATTAGGTACATCGCTGAACCTCGTTAAAAAAACATCGTGCCTTTGTGTCGTTCTCGTTCACGTATTTTCTTCTATGGTGATTATGCTTCCGCGCACTCTAACATGAGTAGCATCTCATGTTAGAATGATACATGAGATGGTAATTCTATTTAACACCTTACCTCATGGTTTTTATATCTCACTGTTTCTGTAAGGTGAAAGGTGGAATCCAATGCATCGGAGGGATCTGAAACACAATACAGTGAAGGTCATACATTTTTGAAGCCGCGTCGAGCAATTGACAGTGCTGTCAGAAAGAGATTCCAAGCAAGAATGAACTAGGAACCAGTAGATACAAATTTTGTCTTTGGTGCCAAACTTTGTCGTGAAGCGATGATAAGTATGCCATTCATGCCGAGGTTCCATTTCTGCAATTTGAGGAACCTTATCTGGTCCAGAAAGCATATGGTATTAAGGTTTCATTCACGTCAGAACAATGAAAATTATAATGTAGCGCCAGAGTTCTTGAAGAGGATAAGCTGAAATAGGATGAGGCAAGACAAACAGACAGGTTCAATGGACTTGTATTAGTTGTCCGGTAATTAACGTAGGCGCGCGCACGAACCTGTGGCTGGACGAAAGTCGTCCATATATTATTTTTTGGTGCTAACAATCAGTTGTAGCTAGTTGGTCCAAATAAACGGACATTTCAACTTCCACAATCATCATCGGGAATCCTCTTCTAAAAATAAACACAAATCTCAAAGCAGCCAATTAAAGGAGTTAATTATTTATTTTAGTTGTTGCCTTGGTTACGGTTGGGCTTAGGCCAGTCTCATATGGGAGTTTCATGAGTGTTTCATTCACATTAAATGCAGCGTCACATCAGCAAAATTTCACTTTTTGCATGAAACTCCTAGGAGAGAGAAGAAAAGAGTTTCACCATGGTGAAACCTTTGGGCACTGTTTCACATGCGTTGGAAACTGTGTGAAACCCCCCATTAAGAAACAAATAGAGTTTCACCATGCAACTATGCAATTAAACCATGCAATGGGAGAGAGGTTGTGGGACCCTTGAGCCTATGAAACTGTGCAATGAAACTGTACATTGAGGGAGACGTCTATTTCATGTCAAAGTTTCACATCTCGAAACCGGGAGGTGAAACTCTCCATTGAGACTGGCCTTAGCCTGACCAATCCAGCCCGGAGCCCAGCCCGTCTTCTCCGGTCCGTTAATTCGTCGGAGACGATGGTCGACCTACGGCTCTTCCTGCGCAGCACCGGCAACCTGCATGTTACACCACTGCCGTCACGGTCTGCGCCATCCTCGACGTCCTCACGTCGCCCCTCAACTTACTTCATCGACGACTCGAGATGTCATCCTTTCTCGGCAGGTTTCTCTGTTGGAAGAGACGGACGTGCCCGGGGGTTTTGCCATCGCTGGGGCGACATATCTTGACTTCCGAGCTCACGCCGGTCGGTATGGATGATGACGATCTACGATAGCTCATGACCGGTCACCGTTGGCACGGTGGCGGGGCGCCTCCCCAATGACGATGATAGCGTCGACGGTGCTCCTTGCCGCAGCTGCTCGCGACGCCGTCTCCGGCGAATTAACGGAGCAGAGCGGATGGGCTGGGCTAGCTTGGGGGACGATAGGATGAACAGGATAAGCCCAACGATGACCCAGGCAACAATAGATTAATCTTTAATTTACTGCTTTGAGATTCGTGACATCTTCTAGAAAAAGGACTACCGGAGCAATTCCCTCATCATATTTAGGTTGTTGTCTTGAAATTAATGAGGCCTTAAATCAGGCATCTTATATGTATGTGTGTATATATATATATATATACATATACATACATACATATATATATATACATACATACATACATATATATATATATACATATATATATATATAGAACTATTAGTCCATAGCTAGCTACAAAATGACTGATTTTGTAGCCAGGCCACCGGCGCACCAGGCGCGCACCTGGCCAAGCCCTTGCATGCAGCACTAGGCCAATGCGTAATTAAAGCAGGTGTTGACCGGCAATTTGCATGCCTGGGTTAATTATTAGCTGTCAATAATTTTTTTGAGGGGTAATTAGCTGTCAATAATTGGCCTTCCAATCCAGCAGCTAGCGCTGGCCCATTAATCACCGCCCTAAACATCGCAAGCGCCGTTGTTTATCTTGACCACAAAACCACGCCGTGCCATTTTATTTGCTTCATCCACCGCCCGGCTGATCCGCCCGATGTACGATGGAGCGAGTCTACGAGCGGGGTACCTACCTGGCTGCCTCTGGACAGGAAGCTAGCGTGCGCCGTCGGCAATGGCAGGATGGTCGTGGCCTGCACCGACGTTCCCAGCATGGCCTTCGTCAAGGCCGGCAGCGCAGGAATCGGCACCATGGACATCGCCGCCTCACCGGCGACGAGGCGCACGTACGGCATCTCCCAGTCGATCGGCTCCTTCTCCGGCGACGGCAGTGAGCCCTTCCACCTCGAGCAGCTCCTTTTCAGGCGGATGGCGGTGAGCCCTTCCACCTCGAGCAGCTCCTTTTCCGGCGGACGGCGGCCTCGACGGTGATGGGATCACGCCTCGCGGAGGTCGCGGTGGCCTTCCCAGCTTGTTCGCCGATGGATACGGGCAGCCGATCCGGCATATCGAGCCATCGGGAGGAAGGTGGTGGAGGCTCCTTTTGCGGTGGCGCAATGCTGCAGGCCTCCGTCGTCGTCAAGCGTAGCCAGCCCGAGCTACAGTCGATGGGCTGGGATCAAATTCCGGTGACATATATTATAGTAATTCACTTGTGTGCATGTGTGTACGCTATGTCATGTATTGTCGTAACTACTTGTTCCCTGTCTTGCATGCGCACACGCACGAAAGATCCGAAATCACTGTGATTAATTCATGTATTCTTCATTGTGTTATGTTGTATTTTGGATTAACGATGACCGAGATGTTCATATTTGATTTTATTATTTTTCCTTGGTTATACTGTTGGAAAGCACCAAATTGTGCATGATTAACGTAAAAAATTCTTAGAGCAGATTCTCGTAACCAAAGTGTGAATTCTCGTAAATATTAGCATAAGTGCAAATTCTCATAAATATTATTAGTGCAGAACTCTCGTAAACTTAGTGTATAGAATTCTCGTAACTATTTATAGTATAGATAGTCTTAAATATGAACAGATTAGAATTCTCTTCAATATGAAACTCTTGTGCTAATTATAGTAACCAAAATACTTTTTTATGGGTAGTAACAAAAATACTATGTGCAAATTGTGTAAGAAGATCATTTGCATGCGCCTAATTATAGTAACTATTTTTTAATTATCGTAACAGGAGTATTTGCTTGCGCCTCGACAAAATTAAAGCCCATAATCTATTCTCGTACCTGGTCCTTGCATGCAAGTCGCTGGGTTTCAAATTTCCCAAATTGATGGGACCAAATTAATTGAACGTATAGGAAGGTTACTGCATGTCCGCATGCAACAGTAAATGCCCAATCGATCAGCCAAGGTGGTGGTGCGGTCGGCCACAACAAGCGGTGCGGTGGAACGGCCTGGCTACAGAATATGAAATTTTGTAGCTAAGCTACAGACTATACTCTCCCTATATAGAGGTATGTTATTAGGAGCATAGGGCTTTCTTTTAGTTAGAGGGAGCCCTGGCCAAAACTGCACAAAGCTTGGTTCCACCGAACCAGCATACACCGACTTGGCTAAACCACCTGGCGAGCTGGAATGGACCGAACCAAATGACGAGCCCACCCTACCCCACCCCCACTCCAGACCCTCCTCTCTCTCCCCCACCCCACCCCACCCCCCCACCACCCCCAATTTTTCATTTCGAATTCACCGTGGTGGCTGCGCAGCATGCTTCCAAATTCGAGCGAGCGGCGGCGCGCGGTGAGCTCGTGGCGGCGAGCGACCCCTCCCGACCGCGGCACGCGTGGCACCTCCGGCGACTCGGCGCCTGCTCCCTACCAGGGGCCAGCGGCGGCGCCCTCCCGACTAACCATGGCGGGTCCGGCCGGGCGGGCGGAAGGGCGGATTGCCGCCAGATGTGCGGCCCCCGGTGTTGGTGCGGCCAGATGTGTGGGGCGCGGACCGTCCAGCGTTGGCGATGCGCCATGGCGGAGATCCAGCCCGACGCAAGCTGCGGCGGTGGTGCTGGCGATCTGCTGCAGCGCAGATGGCGAATTTAGCACCGCCAACACATGAGAGCGGCAGATCCAGTGCGAAGACTGCTGCTTCCTCCCTCTCCAGCGGCATCTCGTTCACCTCCCTCCCGTGTTGGCATCCCCTTTTCTGAATCGCGTCTGGATCGACGCAGCCGGCGGGAGTCCTGATGGCTGCAAGCGGCCTGAACAACGAAAGGCCCTTCAACGATCATGCATGACCCAATGGCAGACTTGGGTCTCCAACACAAGGCAGCGGTAAGCTGGATTGACCCATGCGGATCTCACCAGGTTCGTACATGAATTTTTTTATTTCAGTTCACTAGATTTGTGCGAGTGAGATTTCCATTCAATTCATGCTCTTCAAATTTCCATGCACAATTAATTAGCTTTACTTGGTGATCCAAAATGCAGGTGCGATGCAATCTCAAAGAGAGAGAAGAAAAAAGGATTCTTGGCTCAGATGTCCGATCTATGCAGTTCAGGTTCAAACTTTTTTATGCTTATGTCTCGTATGTGTGCAATGAATTTGTGTGGTGATAAATTTCCAGCTTGTATTCGGTGAACTGATATGCTCATATTGGCTTCCTTTTTCTCTGCACTCGGGGTTGCTGGTTTTGTAAGTACATTTGGTCATACATGTGTATATGTGTCAGATTGTTCTCCATTCCATGTGCATAATTAAGATGCCTAAAATGCATACAGAAGTTTAAATGAAAGCTACTTTGTGCTCATGTTAATTATCCATACGAGTGAATGATAAGCAAGCAATTTTTTCTATGCAGTTTTAGGGGGAGGGGGGAGCATGCTTCTTCCAGAGAGGTTCAAGCCTCCAAGGATTGACGACAGCTCCGGCCCCTTCACCTGATGTTGCAGGGACTCTGGTGAGGAATGTAGCCATAGGTTTCAAACTTTCTATGCCAACCGTGTAGTAGCTTGTGTGCTTCTTGTGACATGTTTTTAGCTTATTCAATATATTCATATGTTCCATGCAATTCAATTGAACCAATATGAGGTCACCTGTATGTGCTGATGCATAAATCAATTAGCTTCTGTAATGTAGCTGACATTAATTTCAAGAAATAGGTTTCTGCGCCTTGCTAAAACTTGTTTCTATGCCTTTCTTGCTGCTATAAGGTTTTTGTGCCTGTTAAAACATGCTTATATGCATGGATATCAATAACTAATTGTTGTTTTCATCTTATCAGAACTGGAGCGGCATGGCTCGATCCATGCGGACAGCCCCTGGGCGGCGATATGGCGTGGTGCCCACGTATGGTGCCCCTTGGCGGCATCTTCAGTGACACGTGACTCCTCGACAATGTCGTAGTGTTCCGAAGGCAAGGTCGACGCCAACTACAGCCCCCTCCTAATGTCACTTGAAGGCGTTAGCTTGACATCATTGCCACAAGGTCAGTGATTGTTTCTGGCATTTTCTGGGGCTGCGTGCTACTGTTCTTGATGGATGTTTTTTATATGCGTGAGTGTCAAGGAGGAATCTTCTCAACTGATTCCTGTGCAATAAGTAGGATGGTGGCTTCATATAAATGTTAGGACTGGCATATAACTTTATGTGTCATGAGTTTTATGCTTTTGCATCTAAATGTTTCTATGAACAGCAGCATCCATATAAAATATTTTGTTATGACTGCTTCACATTTCTTTGCATTACTGGATCATATTTCTATGCATTACTGGAATGCACCTGAAAACACAACTGGATTTGTGCAGGACAATGGGGGTAGCGGTGGTCTCGCATGGGGAAGCGGTAACTGGTGAGCTAGGGCCGGCTGTGGTGCCAGTGGGATCTTGGGCAGCGACCGCTTTCTCCATGGCATCCGGTACGTTGTCACCCTGGTGGCCTCCACGAGCCATTTGTCTGTCAGATTATTTTCATAGCAAAATGTTACTATTAGTAATTAAAAAAAGTAAGAAAATTTAGCTCTCGCCAGTCCGGATGGAATATTTTCTGACTAGAGTTTCATAGCAACTACTTACCATTACAAATAGATGAAATATGAGTTTTTCATTATTTCCTTAACAATGAAATGATACTATAAGAAATAAAAAAGTAGTGTGACCAGTGGCAAACATCTTGTTCCCGAACTCGCCGGCGTGTATATATATATTTGTGTCATGGCTGATGTCCCTCCATTGTTGCATGCAGTTTAAGAGAGTTGTCGATCTATTTGTTCCCAAGGCCACTGGCAATGGCTCAAGTAGCTAGGTGAGGACTAATGTAGATATGCTAGCCTAGGTTAGTGTATCGATGCTACTATGGTAGCATTAATAGCAACATGTGTTAATTGTGTTGCCATGTGCTGTTGAAACTTATTTTGGATGCATAGCAACCTAGGTTATTTTGGATGCAACTGTGGTCATGTAAGCTATGTTTCAATCTAATTTGGATGCCTAGAAATTGAAATAGGAATTCTAATCTTTGAATGCATAGAAATTGAAATCTTATTTTTTGAATGCATATAATGTGAATGAAATTGAAACCTTAATTTGTGAATGCATAGAAATTGAAACATATTTTTTTGGATGCATACAAATTTTTCTCTGTGCATGCCTCGATACACTTTTATGCAGACAATTATTTTGATGTAGAAATGCATAGCATGTCTGCTGGTTCCTGTGCAATAAGTAGGATTCTACACTTCTTGTGCTAAGATTCCTTACACATGTCTTCCTTCTTCCTTGTTGGGCTGAACGCGTTTAGTAGCTGACTTAAAAACTAGTCGCAATGTTAGTTCTGTTCCCCCCCCTTTTTTTTTTTACTTTCCTTTGGTTACTATGCTTATATCCATAAATTTCTACGCATGGTGGAATAGAGTTTTGAGATCTAATTAGAATAAAAAAATTTGGACGTTTATGCATGAACTTATGCATAGAAGCTTGTTTGTTATAGATTGTATGCTTCCTGTGACATGTTATTAGCTTCCTCAAATTATTTATGCTTCGCTAAAATACAATGAGCAAAGAGGATCCAACTGTGGCAAGATTAGATAAATTTCTATGCCATGTTTAAACAATTAATTTAGATGGAGATACTACCTAGATGATTTAAAAAGGGATGGAGACACTAGAAGGCATCCAGAAAATTAATTTAGATGGAGATACTACCTAGGTGATCTCTCACTTTATTTTTCTATATGCACAATTACAATAAGACCACTACACACAACCTGCTAAATCAAACTCCGGGCAACACGCAAAGCCTTGTGTGTTAATTTTTTTATACTTATTATGACCATGTGTCTATGCATGACTAAGTTGTAACATTGCTATGCATTCTAATGTAGTTTTTGATATAAGACTTTTTATGCTTTTCTCTGATATATGGTGTGCCATGAAATTGTTATAATCCAGTGACCCATGCATAAAAATCTACAACAGACTAGAGATAGCAGAGTACAACAGAGTATAATACTAGAGATACCATGCATAAAACATTGTTGGAAAGGCTTTTATACATTGCTGGATTATGTCTCTAGACTTGGTTCAAGCAGATTTCTATGCATTATTTTCATAAAGGATTTCCTGTACTTATGCATTTTTTAATGTTTGATTTGTAGGCTCCATCCACCGAGCAATGGGGTGATGTGCTACATCATCTTCCATGCGGCCAATGAACAAAAAGAATTTCACAGAAGAAATAGAGAGGCTCTGCCCTTCTAGCTTGTAAATTAGACTCCTTTGGGTCCACAACTTTGCACTCACAGAAGAAATTAGACTTGCCCTTCTAGCAATGGGATTTTCTATGTTGTTTTTATGCGGTAACAAAAAAATGTCACCTACTAATGGAGGCAATCCTTTATCTAAAAAAAAACTAATGGAGGCAATCATAGTTGTGTAAGGGAAAATATTCATCTCATGGAGAATTTTTTATGTGCCAAAACTTTTCTAGGCACATTGGATCACATCAATCGGCCATCAAGTTGCATGTTTCAAAACTCCCATATTAGGTTGAACGTTGTTGGTGGAGTCGATCACAGTTTTCATCTGGAATGTTCATCTTGTGGAGAGGATTTTTGCGCGGTAAAATATGCTACTTTTATTTGTCCCACCATAATGTTATCAAACATTGTTCTCTGCATCTTGACAGATATTTTATGCATCTAGTTGACCTTCAATCGGTATGATTTAATTGTGGTGATTCGAATTTGAAATTTTGGAGGAGACGAGGACATGTCATGTTACTGTGCATTCACTCACAAGATTCTATGCGCGGACAAAAATTTTGAATTTGAAAAAAAGTAAAAAATATTCATAATGGATCTTGAATCGTGCACAGAAATGTCAGGAGTTCAGTGGTGAAAGCCGTTTTTGAATCGGATCTCTGGTTTAAGAATTATGGCAAAAAAAATGGAAGAGATTGAATTAGATTATTTGCATGCATGCATTCCATTGTGTCAGGTTGGATCACGCGCATACAACGCGGACGGGGACCCGAGCCCACACGCCACACCTGCTGGGTGGGTCGGACCACTTCCTGACGTTCGGCTGGTTGGGTTCCACCGTGTCCAGGGTGTGGGTGCTCGGCTCTCCAATTCTTATTAGCAGCCGGAACTCAATAGTGCAGCGCATATATATATATATATATATATATTTTGAGAATGACACAAGATCTGTACGCAAACACTCACAACACGCACGTCTGGCTCACCCCTATGAACACACATGCGCAAAACCCTACCCCTATGAGCACCTCCGAAGGGACGGAGCACCGGCGGATCACGGAGATTCTCGAAGTCACCAATAAGCGCCGTCGTCGTCGGCCAGGGAACGTCGCTACCACTTAATGCATAACGCCCGGGAAAATCACGGGAAAATCCAGGAAAAGGTCTGGCTTACCGGGGATTTAAACCCCTGGTGGGTAGCGTCCCACCTGACCGTCCTACCATTGGATTACAAGCCAATTCATATATATATATATATATATATATATATATATATACACTAATACTATTGGGAGCTTTGGGCTTCCAATAGCTAGGAAGAAAACCGAGCCAATCTAGGCGATCTGGTGCCACCAAACCATCTACCCACTAGCCCAATCAATCCGATTTCACCGGCCCACCTTTTTGGGCCTTATATATGCAACATCTTTGTGATCCCCCCACCCATCTATCCTGGCTGCCACCCACCCCACACCCATCGGCAATTTGAAAAAAAATCGGTCTCGCTCCAACCACGGCGCAGCCCCTGGCCGTCCACAGGAGCTCTGGATGGCTGCCGCGCATCACCTCCTCCACGAGCGCGGCTCCCGGGGCCTCCCTCGTGGCGGTGGCGGCCGGGCCCTCTCATTCCGCGGCGGCGGCGGCGCTCAAGCATCGGCGGTGGGCGCGGGGCCGAGGCTCTCCGCAGCGTGGAGATCTGCGGCCGCGGCGGTGTCCTCTCCCGGCGGGCGGCTGCGGCCTGCCACGATCCACGGCGCCGTGGTGCTCGAGCATGGCGTCCGGCGGCGAGGAAAAAGCGCGGTGGCCACCCCGTCTGCGGCGGCCGCGACGCTGCTTCCGTGCGACCAGCGCTCATTCATCGGGACACATCGGTGCTAGCGACACCCGTAGCATCCCAAGGTCGATCATGCACAAATCGACAAATCAATCAGTATCCCTCAAGTAGTCAACTTGCTTTTGGTTTATCGTGTGTCGATGTACATTATTTCTTTACTTTTTATTTTTTTCTATTTGTCGATTATTAGCCATGGCGATTTGAGAGGCCATCGGGAGTTCGGACCATGATCCGGATTCGATGCGTTCGCGTGTCGTGTGGCCTTCATCGGCTGAAGCCCCGGCACCGCGGCGGGGAGTGCCACCAACGGCACGGGGACGGCGGCCTGCGTGTGCTCTTCCCCGCGGCGTCCTCGACAGGCGGTATCCGGACACTGCGGCGATGTGGTTGGGATCCTCGGCGTTGACGGCCCGCGGCGCCTCCTCCCTAGTTTCTAGCATGTGATTTATTTGGTTTGTATGCCTACTTCCACCTCCGGCGGCAATGATGTCGCCATCCCCGAGAGGCCCCTAGCACGAGCTCGTGGCGGCGCGCCAGGATGCGTGGGGCATGCGAACCGTGGCGATCTTGGGTCGAAAAAGGTTTGTATGCACATTTCTATATTGTATGTATAGTGAAATTGATAGATCAGAAGGTTTGTATGCTTGTTTCCATAAAGCATGTGCAATAGATTGTGATTATTTGATCTGTATGCACTGTTCTTCTATTAACTTTTTATGCTTGTATGCGTCTGCACCTTAATTTGTATGCTTTCATATGCAATGGATTGCGATTACTTGATCCGTATGCACTGTTCTTGTTTATGCTTGTATGCACCTCCACCTTAAATTGTATGCTTCATGTGCAATGGATTATGATTATTTGATCCGTATGTACTGTTCTTCTATTAATATTTTATGCTTGTATGCACCTCCACCCTAAGTTGTATGCTTCATGTGTCATGTATGCACTTGCTCTTTTTTATGCTTGTATGCACCTCCACCCTAGTTTGTATGCTTCATGCGCAATGGATTATAATGTTTGACACATCCTCTAGGTTCTAGGTGGAGGTGCGGTGGCGGCGACGGCCCGACATTCCCACCCCGAGAAGCGGTGATGGCGCGGCCCCCCCCGCCTTCCTCATCGGCGACGGTGGACTTCCCCACCCCGAAAGCAAAGGGCAACGGCGCGGCCTCGTCCTTCCACAACGACGCTCTCTCCCTAGGGTTTGTATGCACCATGCCCTTGCGATCTTGAGGGGATGATCTAAGCGAGGCGAAAAGGTCTTTATGCATGTTTCTATACCGATGCATAGTGAAACCCGATAGTTTGGAAGGTCTGTATGCATGTCTCCATATGTTTTTAGTTTCAACATGGTGTATGTTTTGCTATTACTAATTTTTAGTTTTGAAAAGGCACGTATGCATGTTTCTATCTTTGTATGTATAGTGAAACTGATGGATCAAAAGGTTTGTATGCATGTTTCCACACATTTTTTAGCTCTAACATGGTGTGTTTCTGCGGTTTGTATGCATGGTGGAAACTGAGATATAATTTTTTTTTTTTTTGCAGATTAGGAAAATTGCACATACACCGCAACAGCGGCGGCGACCGACATCGGCGGCGTGGGCGTCGCGAGCTATGGTGACGACGGCGCATGGTGTACCTACACACCGGCGGTGGCGGCGATGGCGGGCGGCGCGCTGACGAGCATGGAATCGTGGCGGCGGCGGCATGGGCGTGTAGGGCGCGATGACAACGACATGTGGAAACAGCTTGTATCGCGGTGTGTGATGTGTTTGTATGTTAGTGTGATGTGTATGCATAGTGTGATGGATTTGTATGCATTGTACTGGTGGGAGGTGACAATGCAAGCATGTGCTATGGATCATGATTATTTGACCCATATGCACTGTTCTTTTATTTTTTTATGCTTGCATGCACCTCCACCTGAATCTGTATGCTTCATGTGCAATGGATTATGATTATTTAATTTGTATGCATAATTCTTTTTATGCTTGTATGCACCTCCACCTTAATTTATATGCTTCATGTGCAATGGATTATGATTATATGATTCGTATGCATTGATCTTATATTAATTTTAAAAGTGTCTTTTTGAAAAGCATGCCCCCATACTAGGCAATGGGTTTTGGGGCAAGTGTCCCTTGGTTCTGGTCATATATCATTTGACATAGGTTTCATATGCATGGTAATAAAGGTTTGTATGCATCCACGAGGCTATCTCTGCATACCAACTACTTATACCAAGTACCCCCCCGACAGCAATGAGTTTTTGAAAGTGTCTTTTGAAAAACATGCCCCCTACTAGGCAATGGGTTTTGGGGCAAGTGTCCTTTTAGAATTGTTATACGCCGGATATAAATAGTAAAAGGTAGGCCCTTGTTACACGCCGCATATGGACATGTTACACGCCACATACAAAGTTTTTATCGTTATGCAATTCTGAGTCGCGAGCCGCATATACTTGTTACACGCCGGATACAAAATAGTAAAAGGCAGGCCCTTGGTACACGCCGCATATGGACATGTTACACGTCGCATACAAAGTTTTGTCTTTAGATAAAAAAAGATTGCCCCCTATTAGGTAATGAGTTTTGGGTTAATTTTTCTTTTAAAAAAAGATCATGCCCCCTATTAGGCAATGGGGTTTGAAATTTTTGTCTTTAGATAAAAAAGATTGCCCCCCTATTAGGCAATGGGTTTTGTGTTAATTTTTCTTTAGAAAAAAATATCATGCCCCCTATTAGGCAATGGGTTTTGGGTTAATTTTTCTTTTGAAAAAAATATCATGCCCCCTACTAGACAACGCATATGTGTAATCAGATACAGTGCATAATTACGTTATACAAAGGGTTTTAGGCCTTTTTTTTGTTTGCCCCCTATTAGGCAATGGTAGTTGGGTTATTTTTTATTTTGAAAAAGATCATGCCCCTATTAGGCAATGGGGTTTGGAATTTTTTCCGTTAGATAAAAAGATTGCCCCCCTATTAGGCAATGGGTTTTGGGTTATTTTCTCTTTTGAAAAAATATCATGCCCCCTATTAGGCAATGGGTTTTGGGTTAATTTTTTCTTTTGAAAAAAATATCATGCCCCCTACAACCACTAGTTTCTATGCAATGTCGATGCCAAAATGTCTATATGCACGAAGACAGTGAATATATGCATCCAATCTGCACTTATGTGGCACGATTCAAATTTTGGAGATGACGAGAGCGCATATCATGTTGGTATGCACTCGCAAAAATTTTTTATATGCATCCGGATTAGTGAATATATGCATCTCAACCACAAATTTCTATGCAATGCCGATGCCAAAATGTTTGTTTATATGTATCCGGACGAGTGAATATATGCATCTCAACCACTAATTTCTATGCAATGCAGACGCCAAAACGTTTATATGCATCCCGACTAGTGAATATATGCATCCAATCATGCAAAAAATTTCCAATTTCAAAATTTTTGAAAAATATTCAAAATGGAGCTTGAATCGTGCACAAAAATGTTAGGAGTTCAATGGTGAAAAACCGTTTTTGAATCCGATGCTTCGTTGAGGAATTATCGTGAAAAAAAGCGAAAGAAATTCGAGTGGATGCGCCGCATGTCGACCTATGTCGGGGGTATGTCACTGTGGTCGACTGTGTCGAGGGTGGAACAGTCACTCGCAGGGAGGTTTGTATGAGTCGGCAGAACTGGTTCAAATTCACTCAAACCACTGCTTCGTATGCATCGTCGTAACAAAAAGTTCGTATGCATTCCAACCTGGATTATATGCATCCAGTCCGCTTGGGCGGGGTGGGCTGGTTGGGACCGCGTGGACCACCCACGTCTTGTAGCGCCTCCCAGCCTGGTGCGGGCCGAAACAGAAGCTGGCTGCGGGCTTCCAATACCTATTGGAAGCTTTAGAGGCTCTCAATAGTATCACCCTATATATATATATGCCATCCCAAGCCATGACGACGTTGAAACGGTTTTAGCTTCGGTTGTCGGGCCAGGTCAACTAACCATGGGCTGTTTGGTTTAGGGACTTTTTAGTCCTTGAGATTTAAAAAAAGTCCCTTTTAGTCTCTACTAAATCAAATAGGAAGGACTTTTTTAAGACCTTTTCTCTATTAGTCCTTAAAAGACTCTTTTGGAGGGAGTTTTTTTAAGTAGTCCCTGAAAAAAAGTTTGGTCCCTAGGAACCTAACAGCACGCAAGTGTGGTGGAAGGCCGATTGATGAGTTGACATCGTCGGCCGGCAGCGAGACGGTGACCGATTTATTTTATTTTATTTTTTTAAAAGAAGGAAAATGGCGACCGAGTTGGAGAAACCCCCTTCAATTCGCAGCATATTCCAGGAAATTCAGTGGGAAAATAACTCCTCGGGGGAAGGCTGGAAGCGAGACTTCTCACCAATAACAGGAATATATCGACAATAGTAGTGTATATATATAGTGGCCCTGGCCCGGGCCCCGGCCAGGACGCTACGAGTTAACTGCAATGTCCGCCATGGCAGCAGCCTAACGGGCGGATGTGAGCAGGTTGTTGTTGGTCGCGACCCCCGCACATAATGGCCGGCCGCCGGTCACACTAGATCCGCAAATGTTGATGGCTGCTGCGCGGCGGCGACAAAGAAGCTGCTCAAGGATCTACTCCAGGCTCAGGGCGACTACGAGGAGGAGAAAAGCCACACGCAACGGTATCATTGAGACCAATGGGGTGACCAGCACCCGCGGCGAGGGGGACTTTGCTTTGTTGCGTTGTCGACAAATAAAGCGAAATAGAGGAGGAGGTCCATCGTCGCCGGCCTCGTCGTGATGACGTCAGCGTCGCCCGCCGCCGCCGCCCCGTGGCTGCCGCTCCGTCATCGGCATTAGAGCTTCTGGATGGGGTGACCATCCGGGGAGACTCCCTTCGCGCGTGGTTGCCTCATGCGGCGGCGGCAACGAGTTCCTCCACTGCGCCGAGATGATCTCGACAAGGCGAGCCACCTCCCCGGTCGCGCAACACCAAGGGAGACACGCCCCTGCATTCGCTGCCGGTGCGGGAACGCCGAGATGGTTTCGCACCTCATCTTTCTCGCGGCGAGAGGCGTGGAGATACCCTCGGTGGAGGCGTTCCTGAGGATGCGAGAACGGCGTGGGAGACCGCCTTGCACCACGCCGTCGTGCTGCCGCCACCACCACCACCACCAGCACCACCAACACCAAGCTGCCCTGCATCAAAAGGCTGATGGCCGTGCACGCAGAGCTTGCCTGCATCGCATGCCAGGAGGGTATTTCCCCATTGTACTTGGCCATCTCAATGGGCGAAGTGGAAATTGCACAGCACCTGTTCGACACAACTAAAGGCAACCTCTCCTACTCTGGACCAGACGGACGAAACGTCTTGCATGCAGCGGTTTCTCGCGGTCAAGGTATGTAAATATAAATTATTAAGCCATCTTACTATTACTAATTGG
The DNA here is from genome assembly GCA_015847255.1 of Hyparrhenia diplandra. Lineage (NCBI taxonomy): Eukaryota > Viridiplantae > Streptophyta > Magnoliopsida > Poales > Poaceae > Hyparrhenia > Hyparrhenia diplandra. The sequence continues at coordinate 86,473 of JADLZK010002297.1, read as the reverse complement.
AGGCTCCAACGAAGGCTCCACATTAATTCTCACCATATCGTTAGAAAAAAAAGATAAAACCTTAAAATTTCCACAATAATCAGAAAGATCTATATCCATCGAATTGATATGCCTAATCAACAATAGCCATTGGATCTGCTAAGTTTTCTACATAATTACCCACCAATGCCATTATTATTTTAAACTTAAAAATATGGCCACTAAAATAAAATAATACGTGACTATGTATATTATATACGCTTAGGGTTTTTCACAGTCCTAGCTTCCTGCCGCCGGTGTTCCCCAAAAGCTTCGACTCCTGTCGATCTCAATTTCACTGGCAATGACTCAGGTGAAGGACCAACGGGGCTATCCTGTCCCTAGGAGGCACCCTGGCAGCAACATAGGTTATTACTAATTGGAGGCTCCAACGGAGGCTCCACATTAATCCTCATCATATGCGCTAGAAAAAAAGATAAAACCTTAAAATTCCCACAATAATCAGAAAGATCTATCCATCGAATTGATATGCCTAATCAACAATAAGCATTGGATCTGCTAAGTTTTCTACATAATTACCCACCAATGCCATTATTATTTTAAACTTAAAATATGGCCACTAAAATAAAATAATACGTGACTATGTATATTATATACGCTTAGGGTTTTTTCACAGTCCTAGCTTCCTGCCGCCGGTGTTCCCCCAAAAGCTTCGACTCCTGTCGATCTCAATTTCACCGGCAATGACTCAGGTGAAGGACCAACGGGGCTATCCTGTCCCTAGGAGGCACCCTGGCAGCAACATAGGTATGTGCTCTTCCCTGGTCCTTCCTGCCTCCGGGTATGTCAATCTCAACGGGGACAATTCTTCCATGGTTCATCGTAGTCCCCCAGCCTGCTACTCCAACACAGGTACATGCTCTTCCATGGTGCTTCCCCTGCCATTATGCTATCCCAATATAGGTAACCGTGCCTACATTCTAACTTTAATCAGCAAACAAACTCCGGTAAAACCTATTGGTTCATCCTGTTGCCGGGCTACCTCAACAAAAAGGTAACCATGGTCGTATCTTATACCTTAACTAAGAATCAAAGTTGGAAAAAGGCTAGACATTAGATTAGTTAATTATTTTTAATACAACATCATAGATTGTAAAGCAAAAAAGATTGTACAGCTAGGGAGCATCATTGTAGTTATGTGAATTGAGATTCAACGTTCTTATTTTATTGTGTGTTTCTTTTCTTTTCCTTAAGCTGACATAATTCATATGTTAAACTAACATAACAGATTAGTCATAAATTATAGACAAAAACCACGGAAAATTAACCAGAAAATGCTAGATAGAAAAATGAACTCGAAAAAAATAAAAAGTGCTACGCTTGAAAAAGTCGAGGTAATTTTGATACAGTAATTGCATCATCGTTCCCAAGAATATTTATATCGGTTTGTATAATTACTTGATTTTATAGGAAAAGATACTCAAGAATTACCTAAAAAAGATTGTCAAGAGAATATTAGATAAAATATCCAAACAAACAAATCATCTACTTATTACATGCTTAATAAATCAAAAGCAAGATCGAAAACATCAAAACGGCTAGCAAAAATCTAGCCCAAATTCTAATGGTACTGAGGAAAGTAAGATAAAAGGAAAGAATTATAAGAAATTTAAATAGTAGATCTGCTAAAGGGCGCACTTCGCTCCTCCTCATCAATGTTAGGGAGGGGAGCAAGGGCTGAAGGGACTGGCGGAGTCGGCCCTAAGGGGAGTGGCATCACTGAAGACGACGACGCATCCACCAATGATCCGGTATGAAAAGCAAAAAGCAAGATCGAAAACATCAAAACGACTAGAAAAATCTAGCCCAAATTATTATGGTATGGAGGAAAGAAAAATAAAAGGAAAGAGTTAAGAAAACAGTAGATTTTCTAAAAAGGACGAACACCCGATGCACCTCACCAATGTCGGGGAGGCTGGAGGTGAGGGGAGCGGGGGCGGCGGGGAGTGGCGAAGGGGCCTATTAGTATTTTATAGTCACTTAAACTATTTAAATTGATGAAATTTAGAGAACTAATAAAACTTTATCAACTTAGGGGGCATGGCCTAATATGACCCTCACAAAGCTTTGACATTGATTGAAAAGGAAGCAGATATGGACAACATTTAAAGGTTGATTGGAATGGTGTTCATATCAAACAAAATGTTCTATGAAACAATGGAAGATGCTACCTTCCAAAACATTCTACAACACAACAACAAAATGTTTTGTAACACAACAATGAAAGAAAACATAATGAGTTTCTGTAGGTAAAGCAGAAAATTGGAAAATCTATCACCAATCCCAAACAATAGATACACTTTAATTTGGATGAATGATCAATACTTTTATCCTTCAAAATAAGACTTCATATATTCATTCAATACTAGCAAATATGTAAGAATGTTACAAAGGGATGAAAATGCGTAGCATGCCAAGTACTAATATAATATATCTAAAAATCAATATTACAATATTGCATAATTTAAACCATAATTTAAAATTAATTTGGCCCAACAATAAATGCATAAGACCTGGCCATGTAATCAAGTTGTTTTGTAGTAGTTATTACATTTGCAGTTAGTTTAGGTTATTAAAAGATCATAAAATTTTAAAAGTTGTCGACAGTGTGAGATAGAGATAAAATGGTGCCTCATGTTAGATGCACAACTCCCTCATGATAAAGTATAACACTTCCAGAACTTCTACGACAACATTGAATCAATGTTAACCAAACCAAGCAGTATCACAACACAATCTAACCAAAATCAACAAAATATAAAAAAAAAGCACCCTTGAGGCCCTTTTATACCTATAACAAACTAATAAACGATCTTCTCTTCTCTAATATTATTTCTCCCTTATTTAGTGAGGCAATCTAGCCAAAAGGGATTAGCATTGAAACCAGCCAAAAAAAAAAACGTGAACAATGTTGCTGGGGTCAACAAGGTAACCTACCATGGATCCACCTTTCTTATAGATGTAATTTTTCCGCTAAATACTACAACTATTACTATATCGAGCTATTGCCAAATCTACTGTTCATATATAGCATAACAAAGCTACATCGGAGAGCATCATGACAATCTAAGCAGTCATCTACCTCAACAAGATGATACTGAAATAAGAAATGACACAACATCTGACCAGATAACATAATATATATGTTACCACCTCCTTTTCAAACGCACAAATACACTTATCAATTAATTAGAAAGATGTAATGGCGATATGTCAATGAGCTCAGAACAACAACATAATTGCAACGATATTATTAAAGCCAATGAAAAGCAAAAGATCAAAAGAAACAAACGACAACACACACATCAATGGCATGGCTTTTAGATTAACTTCAAAAATTCATTGAAGAAGAAAGACCGCAATTTATGAAAACATTTGAAGATACACGTTTCAATATCCAGTACCCAATCATGTTATCAATTTTTAATTTGCAGGTGAAATAACCTATTAATATTGTCATCCACATAGTTCAATTTCTAAAGAGAGACATCCTACGTGCCCATATACTGCACAATGTCAGGAACCTATTAATATTGTCATCCACATAGTTCAATTTCTAAAGAGAGACATCCTACGTGCCCATATACTGCACAATGTCAGGAATACTCGGTCACACACACATAAAAAAAGCCCAACCGTAGAATCACATGTGCAATGCCACAAGATTCTTTCTCTGTTACGTCAAAGACATTTCCATTCACCATGTCACTCTGTGTTCAAACAAAATTTAATTTTTAAAAGTACTTTTATTAGCTAATTATATAATAAATATGAATTTCTATTTCTTATGTATCTTAAAGTTACCGTGCAGGAGCACGGGTTGATGGACTAGTTTTGTTATAATTGAAGCTTGTCGCTATAGATGAGCATCGGGCTAGCCCAGCCCGCACAGGCCCGGCCCGTGCCGTGCACGGCCCGGTAGGACACGGCCTGGTCGGCCCACGGGCCATCGGGCCATGCCTGACCAGTCCTCCATGCCGAGGGGTTGGCCCAGGCCTGGGCCATTTTTCATGCCGGGCCAGCCCGATAAGCACAGCCCAACAGTGAAACCAAGCTGTTTTTTATTATTTATTTTGCGTTGGTGGATTGGTGACTTGGTGGGCTAGTGGCCCGGTCGGCTGTTTTTATTTTTTATTTTTGAGGAGATAGCTAATGGGTTAGTGGTCTGGTGGGTTGTTCTTTCTATTTTTTGATTAGATAGTAGATAGCTAGTTGTTTTTCCTTTTCTTTGAGATGACTTTGGGCCGGGCCGCCATGCCGCCTACGTGCCTTTGGTCGGCCCGGGCACGGCCCCGACCGACACGGTTCCTTTCGTGTTGGGCCGGACCGAAAAACCGCGCTTCGTGCCGTGTCACCGGGCCTCTCGGCTTTTGCTCAGCTATACTTGTCGCTTAGTCGTCACATATATAAACGATTGGTGGTATGAAGAACTTTTGATGATTTGCGGTCAAAAGTTTTTCTTCTGGCTTTCGGACAAGCGGGTATTAATGACCTATATGTACATAGGAATCTAAGGTCCCAACCCCAACCACAAACATGCATACATTAAGGTCACGTTTGAATGGATTAGAACTAGTGATTACTGATTAGCTGACTGTTAATTAGTTGACTAGTGATTAGTTGGGTTCCATTTGGATCCCGAGGGCTAAGAAATACTATTGTATCACAAGCAGATCCCCTTCTTTGTCGTGCGCCAGCGAACACCGAAAAACATTTGGCAAAGGCTTTGTCGTGCGCCTGCGAACACAAAAAAACATTCCTTTGTCAAGTGCCGCTCAACGGCATAGCCCACTTGGAGAAGTTCCGGCTGGCTAAGCCTTCTTTCTAGAGTGACTTTGCCGAGTACCTAACCTAAATGACAGGAAAAAACACCCGGCAAAATACGAATAAAAAACCCCCTTTTTTTATCCGGGGTGCCTGCCGATGGCAAGGGAGTGGCGGGGGGAGAATCTCCATGCTCGGGCGCACTCGATGGTGGTCGTGTCTTAACCCAAGAGGTCCCGTGGCAGCCCGGCCTCTACTGTTTCGTGGACGTTCTTATCACTTGTACAGAAATGATGATTCGATCCCTATGAATTGAACGAACTGCGTGCAGTGCTGCGTATGATTTTGGAATGGCTCAAGGATGCGAAGACGATGATCAAAGGGGAGCTGCTCCTCTCACAGCTGACTAGCCAACGGGACAAGAAGGAGAAAGGGAGCACCCCTATTCACTTGGCCGCGTCGTTGGGAGGGTGGCCAGACGCGTGGTCTCTTGCCAGACGGTTTCCTCAAGTTTGGTCAGGCTCATGGTGGGCCACTGAATTGCTGCTGGATGCCAACATCTCCACGGCATACCAGGCGGACGACGAAGGATTGTACCCCATACACGTCGCTGCAATGGCTGGCAGCCTGGGCGTCGTGATGCTGCTGCTACAAGGTGTCCGGACTGCGCCACCCTGCGAGATTTCAGGGGAAGAACTTTCCTCCACGTTGCGGTTCACAAGAAGAGGTACACTGTGGTCAAGCATGTCTGCAAAACGCCACAACTGTCATCGATTCTGAACTCGCAGGACAGCAACGGGGACACTGCGCTACACGGAGCTGTCCGTGCTGGCAACCTTGCCGTCTTCAACTGTCTGCTGCGGAATCGGCAGGTGCGCTTGGATGTGCCAAACAAATGCGGCATGACACCTCTTGATCTTTCACGGAGTATGATCCCTTCGGGGTTGCATTATGTACATGTAAGTAATCTTCTTCATCTTAATAAGCTCTTCATAAACATCCTAATTATATAATAAGAGTACCCTTGTTGCAGAATCCAAGATTAGTCATACGGCTGTCGTTGCTTCATGCGGGGGCTCCATACTGTGGAGGTCGAGCAGAGCTCTTCCATGAAAAACACATCAGCAAACGAGACGTAGACAAGGAATCGGAGAAATACACACATTCAACGCAGGCGATGAGCATTGTGGCCGTACTTATTGCGACGGTGACATTCGCATCAGCTTTCACGCTGCCCGGAGGTTATCGAGCCGACGGCGGCGACGCTGCTGCACCACCTGGCACGGCGGTGCTTGCTGGCCGGAAGTGCTATGCTTTCGATGCGTTTATCCTCGCCGACACGTCGTCGTTCATCTGCTCGACACTAGCTACCTGTACCCTTGTCTATGGCGGGGTGCCGGCTATGGACATCGACATCCGCTACAAGTACGTCGACATTTCCACCGTCTTGCTAACAAGTTCAGCCAGGAGTTTCGTCGCCGCGTTTGCCTTGGGCCTGTACCTGGTGCTGGCTCCAGTCGACCGATTCATTGCAGTATCTGTCTGTGTGATTGTCTTCGCATCTTCGCTGTGTGGCAACATGGGAGCTCTGCAGATCACATGTGCGGCAAACACCGTCCGCGCTCGAATTGAATTCGACGATTTGTGGTACAGAGGTACGCACGAGGAATTTTTTTGCTTCTCTTGGTGCACTTTGGCTCCTACATACTGATATTCGGACTCCCGGCAATTCGGAAGTGGGCATCAAGTCACAAGATATGAATTATAGGCCGATTCTGGTCTTATATACTTTATTATTTCAGTCAGCATGGAGTGTTGTGTTAATTAGGCTACATTATCGATGTGTTATAGGCCGGTTCTGGTCTTATATATATACTACTAGTCTTCTTTTTTTTGTGATAAGGAAAAATTCCATTGATACTAAAGCAAGTTACATCTTTTCATTACAAAAGTAAAACCAAACTACTCCACCTCCATTGATGAGAGACAAGAAATCTTGAAAAAGTCATAAATCCCACCATCTAGGATCACCATCCCAAACGGATATGCCACGGACACGAGCTCCGATCTGAACGAACAGAGTCATCTCACCATCCACCGCCGTCATCCTCATACCTATCACTTTTACAAAAGAGGAATAAACTGCTAAAACTCCACATGCAAACATAATGAAATTGGCGCCGCCGATTACGTCGTCGAACTCATCGTCGTTACCTTCACCAGATTCGTCATGAGAGAACACAAGTCCAACCGACATCCGATAGATATCGTTGGAAAACTAAATCTGACTAGCCGATTGTCATGGCTGCATAGAACCACAGCGAGACAAAGAAAGGACCGAGTCCCTTATTCTCCATCAATGGTGATGTCTTCGTCTTGCTATTACCACTGACAGGAGGTGGGATTTGTTTGTAACTTCGTGTTCTCATTTATGAAGGAACAGAGGAGGCTCGGTGACTCTTAGTGGTAAAATGAATAGGAACTATTATTAGTGGGAGATTGAAAACGGAAGAGTGCTGATGTGTACAGCCTGCATGTCAAGATAAATCTCCTAGTGGGATTTTCACATATAGGTGTTATATGTTGCATAGATAAAGGCTTACCTGTGAGAAACGGTACATACTGTAGTTATTATTTATAAATAAGAGCACAGCAATGCTAATAAGTTGGTTACACCCACGACATATTGTTGGCTGGGCAAACAGAAGAATAAAACTAAACCAATGCAATACATATTATATAAGGCAATGCAAAACACACAGACACACACAGAGTACGCGTGCAGCAGATGGATGGAACTCGCACGGATAGCATAGCTCACTTCCGGATTGCTGGGACGCCGAAGATTATGACAAAGGACCACGAGTCTTGCAGCAGGACAAGAAGCGCGATCAACACATGGAGGAAGCTGGGCATCCGGCGGCGGCGTTGTCTAGCTCTAGCCCAGACCATTTTTGCCGCAGACATGGCGCCCCAGAATTCCTTAAGCCAAAAGAGCAGAGATACTAAGGCGATGGCGCAGACGGCAGTGATTGCAACCCTGCGAGCAACAGGAAGCAACACCACACACAAGCCAAGGGCAAAAGCGACCACCAAGGTTCTTGCAGCATTCATCAACAGAGTTACAGCAACGTCCATATACCTGATGCGGGTGGAGAGGTCCACGGACTGCATCCCGACATAGATAAGGCTGAAGGTAGCAAGAGTGGAGCAGATAAATGCCATGGCGTCGGCGAGGATGAAGGCATCAAAGGCATAGTTCCCAGCAAACAGAGGTGTGCCAGCGGCAGGGCCTCCGTCTGATCGATTGCCCCGGGCAATGTGAAGGCTGACGCAAACGTCACTGTTGAAATAAGCACGGAGGCAACGCTGAGGACTTGGGTTGCGCCCGTTAGCTTCTCCGAGAGCTTGTCCTCGCTCTCTCCGCCTTGCTTTTCATGGAAGAGGTCGGCTCGGATTTCACCATTTTGAGCTCCCAGATGTATTAATGTCGCATGTATTCGTGCTCTTTGATTCTGCATGCAAAATAAATAAATAAATAAATAAATAAATAAAATGATCACATACACAAGATAGAGATGTAAACATGAAAAGTTTCCTTTATCGCCAAGGGTATGTGTCCTCACGAACGAGCCATAGGATGCGCATGGGGATACCCGCACGCATCGAACATTGGCGCGTCCGTGACGCCACATGCCCTTAGAGGCACAATTTCTGTGATGTAAACGAGTATTTACAACAACATATTAGTTATAATTGAGTAATAATACAAACAAATACAGTAATTATTTGGTGTGTAATGTGATACCTACAAGTAGAAAAATAAAGCCAATATATTAAGTTGTAGGTGTTCGTGTGTGTGTTACAATAATATAATAACTAGCATGTGGCAGCACGGGTAGCAAGCGAGGAGCTAAATTTTGGATAGTAAATGAATTATTATTACATTTGTTTAAGAAATGGAACTATGGAAATCGTGCGGGTTGAGCGGACTAAAGTTTGGTAAAGTTTATAGTAATTAGCATTTATGTGTGGAACCTTTTTTTTTTTTTTTTTGTTTAGGGAAAATTTATTGTATTGGTACTTCTTTTGTAGAGTAATAAAAATGTTTAATGGTGGATGGAATTATGGAAATCGTGGTGGTTGATTTGACTAAAGTTTGACAAAGTTTATAGTAATTATTATCACTATTTATTTGTGGTTTTTTTTTTTTTCGGCGTAGAATTGTTTGCTAGGAAGTGACAATTGCATTTTTTTTTTTATGGAGGCAGTACTGAAAAAATGTTTAACGGCAAGTGGGGGGAAAAAATTGTTTAGAAAAGAAGGGGCGGGGAGGAGGTTCATAATGTATAATATATGCAACCACTTGAGTCAATTATTATGGAAACATAATATTTGGTTGTGTTGGAGGATGGGGTAAAAATTTGGAGACTAATATGCAATTTGGAGTTAGTAGAGATTTATTATGAGGATTATAACCTAGGAATTAGTCATTAAAATTAGATTAATTAAACTGGAATATAAGAGCTTAGGTAGAGTTTAGAGTGTACGTAGTCCCACTCTATTTTCCATGTACAAAAAAAAAAAATTCCCAAAGGAAATCCTAAATAAACTATGTACACTCGTCCGTGTACATTTATCGGGTGCCCATAGCATTTTCATGCTGACGGATACTGTTCATATCGCTAATGGACTGTACTGCTCGCTAACGGGTTTACTGTTCGTAGGACCCGATCCGCTACTGTTATCATTATCGGGTTCACTGTTCATAACGGGGTTACTGGTCATATCGTTAATGGATTTTACTGTTTATGTAACTCGATCCGTTACTGTTCATACAAACCCGATACTGTTCCTTGTCGGGTCGCACTGTAGTCTGAACAGTGACATGTGACTTGGATCCTAACGGATTTACTGTTCACCCGATCACCACACTTAAAGGGATAGTAGGATTAATTAACGTAGCAATATATAATTAAGATCAAGGCCAGGATCAGAGGGGCAACTAATTACTTACCAATACATAATAGATTTTTGAAGGGATATTGGTTAGTGAAATATCAACAGGTGTCATGGCTTCCTTATTGGCTACATCCAAACGTACCCGCGGATTCTCCAGGAGACAGTAAAAGACACCAATGTCTCCAATATCAATAGCGCGGTGCAGCGGAGTGTCCCCTTTGATGTCCTGTGCATTCAGGATGGATGACAAGTGTGCTTGCCAGCTGCTTTGCCGGCACACATATTTCACTATTTTTCTCTTCTTCTCCCTCCACAGCGATGTGGAGGAAAGTCCTTCCCTTTAGCGTCCCGTAGGGTGGCGCACTCCGGGCACCATCTCAGGAGAGTCTCAACTAGGTCCAGTCTGCCACCCACGCAGCGACGTGTATGGGGTATAGTCCTCTATTATCCGGCTGATATGTCGTGGACACGTTAGCTTCCAGCAACAGCTCACAATTCTGTTTATTCGCAGAAACGAAAAAGATATCCAGAAACGGAAGCGATGCCGCCGCGGCGGCCAAGTGAAGTGGGGTGCTGCCGCTGTGCTTGTCCCGTTGGCTGGTGAGCTGCGAGACTAGAGCCACGCTCACAACACGGCCGTCTCCTTCTTGAATGTCCACCACCCTGTCCTTGATCCACTCCAAAATCTTACGCAACACTGCATCGATAATAACACACATTTAGATAGCGACTTATATTAGTTCCAGCAGGTAACATATATATATGCATGCATGCAATTAATGAGATCCAAAAGCCAAATCTCTTTCTCTCTCTATATATACTCCTTCCGGTTTGGTATTAGAAGTCGTTTTGGACAAGGTTTTTGGTCAAACATTGGGAATATAAATCATCAATAACTTTTAAGTTGTTGAGTTTGTAAATACGAAAATTATATAAATAGATTTGTCTTACAAAATACTTTGATAAAAGTATACATGTATCACATTTTCATAAATATTTTTATGATAACAAGAGGTCAAAGTTGTGTTTTTTGAAGACCGTGTCGTTGTCCTAAACGACTTCTAATACCAAACCAGAGGGAGTATATATATAATCACTATATTAACCTATCAATCAATACAACTTAAGTAATAGAAATTCATAGACAAATAATTTACTTCAAGGTCTATAGTTAATCTATTCATGGTGCAGACCTAAATGACTATTTATGCCATTGATTAGTAATTATTAGTGTAATATAATATAGGACCTAATAAAATCTTTTACTTTTAGTGAAATAGAAAATGCTAGCTTTGAATCATAGGTATAACAAGCACAAGAGTTTCAACTTCACATGCCAATAGAAAGTGTAGAACAATGGCTTCTCAAAGGAGATAATAATACAAGTTACTTCCACAAAATAACTAATGGTATGAAGAGAAAAAGCACAATCATATCTTCTCGATAACAACGGGGTTAACATTGAGGGTACTATATAATAACCTGTTGGAACATCCTACTTAGTATTATACTCAGCTCTTTGGCCTTGATATTGATCATGATATTCAATTTGACCAATCCTTATGGGAAGATGTTTGTAAAGTCTTTGATGAAGAAAATCAAATGTTATGTAAACCTTGAGAATCTGAAATTAATTGCATTTTCTCTTTTCAAAATGAAAAAAACAAAGCAAAAGGGGCACGATAAGATACCTATCGAATTTTACCAGGTATGCTGGGAAATAATTAAAGATGATATCATATTACTCTTCTCTGATTTTCATAATAAGAAAGTCAATACTAGTAGGATTAACTATGGAATAATAACTTTGTTACCCAAGAAATCTAATGATACTATTATTCAACAATATAGACGAATTTTCCTATTGAACTGTCTTTATAAACTCATCACCAAGACATTAACTCGAGAATTGTAAAAGTTGCCGAGAAAATGATTCATCGAAATCGATCGGCCTTCATGGATGGAAGGAATATTATGAGTAGGGTTATGATTTTACATGAAATTCTACATGAAACTAAAACTAGGAAGGATCCAGGGATAATTTTGAAACTGGATTTTGAGAAAGCATATGATAAGGTCGAGATAGAAATTCATTTTTGAATGTCTAGTTGCCAGAGGTTTTAGCCCCAGATGGTGTAGATGGATTGAGCGGGTGGTTTCTTGTGGAACTGTGAGTGTTAAAATTAATGATGCAATTGAAACTTATATTAAAAGTTGCAAAGGTGTCGACAAGGAGAACCCCTATCTCCCATTCTATTCAATTTTATTGCTCATGGCCTCACTAGAATGATTACTAAAGCTCAAAAGAATAATATGATTCATGGTCTTATTGATCACATTATTGATAAGGCGCTTGCTATCCTACAATATGCGAGATGATACAATCATATGTTTAAAGCATGATATAGAGGGTGCTATAAACCTAAAACTTCTGTTATACCTGTATGAAATGATGGTTGGCTTGAAAATTAACTTTAACAAAAGTGAAATTATCACTATTAATGATGAGAATGACCTTGCCCATACTTATGTTGTTATCTTTAATTGCCAAATTGGTTGTTTTCCTATCAAGTACTTAGGAGTACCGGTTAGCCCTAGAATGTTACATATTGTTGATTGGTTACCTCTAAATGAAAAGAGTTAAAAAAGATATTTGGAAAGGTGGGACAATGTCCATAGCAGGGAGGAAGGTTCTTATTGACTCCGGTCTTAGTAATGCCCTCATTTACCATATGTCTATGTATCTTTTACCCAAGACCATTGTTTATAAGATGGATAAAATCAGAAGAACTTTTTTCTAACAAGGTGGGGGCACTAAGAGAAAATATCATCTAGTTAAGTGGACCAAGATTTGCAAAAATAAAAAACAAGGTGGTATGGGAATCAAAGATATCGTGGAAAATGAATGTGAGCCTTCTGTGCAAATGGTTCTGGAAGCTAGAAAGAGAAACTGTCATTTGGCAAAACATTATAAGATTTAAATATCTAAAGAAGGAGTATATCAGCAATGCCAAAGCAAGACAATTTGATTCTCCTATGTGGCATGATCCGTTAAAAATAGACTTCATGGTAGGAAATTCATGGTTAGAAATGGTGAAAAAAAAAAAGGTTTTGGTATGACAACTGGTTATATGATAAACCTTTATCTTTATTGTTCCCTGATCTGTTTGCTATGGCTATCAATAAGAATATCTCTCTTACGAGGCTAAACAAGATATTTCTATTGTTTCTTTCTCAAGGTGGTTAGTTGATAGGTGGAGAACTTAGTGGGAGGACATATCTAATAAACTCTCCATGATTCATCTTGATCAACAAGATGATTCTTGTCGTGGTCTAATACCACCGTCACAGTAATGTCTGGCTAATGCGTGCTCTGATGGCCTAGCTCTAGAGACAATGACACAGGATTTATACTGGTTTGGGGCAAATCGAGCTCCCTAGTCCAAGTGTGATCACTATCCGAGCTCAAATGCTCATACCGGGGCTAGTACAAGCAAGACGAGAGGGGAGCGGGCTCCCAAGTCTCTGTGATTGAGGCTAGTGCCAATATCGAATGTGGGTGAGTGAGTTGGGTGTTTGAACCTTGGAATCCCTGCCTCAACCCGAGGCCCTCCTCCCCTTTTTATAGTCGCAAGGGGGCAGGGACATGAGCTCTCTTCGAAGTTGAGGACTTATGAAGAGTTTGAGAACATGTATACAGAGTACGGGAGGCAGGGGAGAGCTCCCGGGCGAGCTCATGGCGCAGGAGAGAGCTTTCTTCGAGCTCCAGAGTGCCTCGGATGCTGAAATTGGTCGTCGCCGTACGCGGGAATCGGGGTTTGGGCGGTGGTCAGGCGTCGCCTTGTCCCTAATCGTAATTGGAAGCCGTCTTCTCGGTATGGGGTGCGCCCATACCATGGATGGAGAGGGGGTACCCTGTATGTACCGCCGGGCACTGTAGCGGAGTTGTTGGAGTCGACGGGGTATGGCGAGATGGTCGAATGACCTCCCTGCCTCTCGCAGCCCCGCATGGCTACAAAGTGATCGCCGTGGGGTAGTTGGGTCCGTCAGAGAGTTGTTGGCCAACCCCTGTACCCGCAAACTTCTTCGGGAAGGCCAGCGGATGAGCTCTCCGCGGTTGCTGGTGTAGGGCTCGTTATGAGGGAGCTCGAGCGAGTCGGAAAGAGGTCTCAACCCAGGCCTCTTGTGAGGAATGCGAGGGATCCCGCCTTGGGGTGAGCTCGACCGAGCGGGCGAGAGGCTTTATAGGGGGGGCTCGTGCGCAGAGCTCTCGAGACTTACCCGCGCGCGGAGAGCTCATTCGTGGTGAAGACTTTGCACATCCGGGGTTGATTGTCTCGTCGCGAGCTCTATGGTTGCATTTATTTGTAGATGGCAGACTGGGAGCTCGGGTACGGACGTCCTAAACATCGATCCCCCACGGTAGCCCCCCAAGCGTTTGGGAGAGATGAGATGTCCCCAGACGCTACCCACGTGGTGATCCTCGTCGTGTGAAGGTGAGAGCTCGTCGTGGATTGGATGTTTGTTCGTGGGTGCGCGCGAGCGCACCCGCGCGTGTAGTTCTTCGAGGCTCCGTGAGAATGGTAAATTCTCGCGGAGGCTTTTTAGAGTTTTCGTGGGCTCGTGGACCTTTTCCTGGCGATTGCTCGCGGAGATGGTGAGCTCGAGCTCGATCTTACTCGTTAGCCGAGATCGAGTGCTCGGTGAGCTGCCATCGGATAGTCCGGGTGAGGCTCGAGCTCGTCGGCTGTTCGCTTGATCACTGGTGGATCAACCTCGTGTTCGAGGGTTCGACTTCGCAGTTCTCAAGCCCCCGGGCATTGGCCGGGGGCGAGGTGCTTCCTCATCGGAGAGGATAGCTCGGAGTCGATTGTAGCCCTCGGCGACAGGCGTGCGTGTGCAAAGCCCCCGAGCCCCCCTTCGGGAGCTCGAGGTGCGGACCGTCGATGCCGCTTCGCGGGCGCTCCTTGCTCGTGATGTCCCCCAGGCTCTCGGCTCACGAGGTGAGCCGGCCTTCGAACCCCGGTGTGGTGAGCTCGCTGCGGGCTCCGTTCATTTACAGCTCGGCGATTAACCATTTGCGCTGAGCTCTTGGATTTTACCCGTTGGGTAAAAGATAGCCGTTGAGATCTTACCGTTGGGATTTTACCGTTGGGGGGTGTTATCCCATTAATGCCGCGTCGGTTCGGCTTCCAAGGTGTCGCGCGCGCGCGATCTCGCGAAGTCGGTTTCGGGCAGACGTGGTGCGTGGCGGGCCCCTCGGCGGTTTCGCCTCGTCGCCTCCGTCGCGCCGGAGCTCTATAAATAGGAGGAGATCGGGAGCGGATTTACCTTTCCGTTTCTCATCTTCCCCCACGCTCATAGAGAGATTCCGATCGCCGCCGCCTACTCGTAGATCCGATCTTCCTCCTCCCCTGCTTCGCCGGCGACCTGCTTTGGAGGGCGAGAGATGGGTTCGTGGCTGCGTTCGACGGCGACGGAGGCTTTAATCGAGCGATGCAGCATCGTTGGGGGGTTGCCGTTCCCTCTGACCGAGGCGCGGGAGTGGATTATCCCGCCGGCGATGCACGCGGGCCGGATCCGCCGGGCGGGATATGTCATCTCGTTCATCTCGTTTCACGAGCGTGGACTCGCATGCCGGCGGGACGATTTCTTCAGGCGGTTGATCTCGTATCTGGGCATCGAGCTCCGGCACCGATGCCGAATGGGGTGCTTGCTCTCTCGGCGTTCTCCATGCTCTGCGAGGGATGGCTGGGGATCCTCCCAACTGGGAGCTCTTCAAGCATTACATCTACGCCAAGATCCAGCCGCTGCCGGGGAAGAAAGGCGGCCCAGCCCCCGATCGCCTGCGTACCGATGCAGCTGCGTGGGGGGAAAGGTTCGGGAGACCTTCCGGTGGACGACTTCCCGACGGCGAACGCCGGGTGGCGGGAGGATGGGTTCTATCGAAGAACGACTCCTCCTACCCTCTCTGCCCACGGTATACCGGCCGCACCTTCGACAAGGGGAGCCGGTTGTGGCGTGAAGGCCCACACGACGGCACGGCGGCGGACGTGGAGGCGGCCGTGGGCAAGATCAAGGCGCTCCGGAATGCCGGGCTGACGGTGAACCATATCATCGAGGCCTGGCTTCGCCGAGCGCGGTGGTTCCCCTTTAGCGTCGAAGTTCTCCGCATGTGGGAGATGGTGGAGGAGAAGGCCCCGTTCGAGGGGACCGCGAACGCTCCCGGACTCGACGACGCCTAGGTGGAGTTACGGATGAACTTGGTGATGAGGACGGGGGAGAGCACCGGGAGCCCCCGAGGTCCTTCCCAACGCAGCGACTTCCGTGCTGGTAAGTGCTCGTAATCGTGCCCGAGCTGCTCTTTCCTCTGCTACCTTCGAAGTTTTTCGACGAGCTCGAGCTCTGCAGTTGGCGTAGTGCGCCCTTTGGCTCTCGGCCTCCGTCGTGGGGGCCGAGGCCAGCACCTGCCGTCGTTCACCGGGCCTCGCTCGGGCGGCGGGGAGGCGGGCTCGTCCGGGGAGGCGACGGCGGGCTGCCGAGGGGTCGGCGTTGGCTGCCAAGAGAGCCCTCCGCATCGTCGGCCTTCTCGCCGAAGAGTGCGGGGCCTCATCCGGGGCCTACGAGCTCGCGACGCTGGTGGTGGCCTGACGGGTGCGACGGCGCCCGACCCCGCGACCTCGGCCTGCCAGGCGCCCAAGCCCTCGGCCAAAGGGTGGCGCTCGATTTGGGACGAGGGGGCACCGTGAGGCGAGCCGGAAGAAGAAAAGGAAGGGGGGTGGCCGTCGGGTGAGCTCTCCCGCGCTGCGTTGTCGTGAGATAATAGTCGTCGGTTGCGGTGCTAACCTGGGTGTTCTCGGGCGGCGACGGGGACTACCCCGAAAGCGCTTTGAGACGGACGCGCGGGAGTATTCGACCGGTGCGGCTCGGGCTGGAAATGGTGAGCTCCTGCGCCGGTCGATGACAAGCTCGGTGTCGTGAGCTCGGGTCGCGTCGTCAAGCTCGGAGATAGTGGCATGATGCCGCTGATGCTTGGGCTCAACTCGGCGAGTCTCGGCCACGACGTTGGCGAAGCTTCGAGGGGTCGCGGCGGGGCGGCGGGGGGTGGTGACGGCCGGCAAGCATGGCGGCGGGCTCGATGATGATGCCTGTTTCCGTTCAAGGGGATACCGTCGGCCCGTGGCGTCATTGGTTTCGGTGTTTGGCACCTCGAGCTCCTCGTCGGACGCCCGACCGTCCCTCGAGGTGCGGCGGCGGAGACCATACCGAAACTTGACCCGCGAGCCGGATCTCGAGGCCGCCCCCGAGCTCGTCGGCGCGGAGGAGGAGGCGGAAGAGGAGGCCCCCGAAGAGACCCCCCGTCGTCGAGGAGCGTACCGAGAGGGAACCCGCCAGGCCGAGGCCCGCCCGTGATCGGCGTCGTCAAGATCTCGACGATGAAGACTCGAGGCGGCGGGAGGGACTGGCGAGATGGAGGGGCGCCCCGAGGGCGTGCCAGCTGCCCGCAGGCGCCGCCCCGCCGTTTCTTGCCCTTTTCTTTGGCACCGCGAAGGTCAAGCTCGGGGCGACGGCGACCCGTCTTGCTGCCCGCGCGGCGGCCCCTCCCGTGGGAGTGGGCGTCATCCTCCCTCCAACCTTCGCCCGGATGGCGCAGCGGCCCGGCCGCCCGCTGGTGGACCCCCGGACGCCGCCGATTGGCGCGGCGAGATGACCGCGCTTGGCTTGCTCGGGTTTGGATGCGTGGCGGCGATAAGGTACCCTTTTTTCGTGTTTATTTCAAAGATGCCGATGCACTCGAAGCTTTTCGGGGGCGTGAAGGATGCCATCGGCGGGCCTAACCGCCGACACACACGTCGTTGAGGGCTGGGCGGCCTCGCCGGTAGGCTGACATCGTTGTCGTGGATATGAGCGGAGAGCTGGGCGCGGTGCAGCTTCAGACCGGTACCTCGGCGCTGGCGGGCGGCGTTGTCGTGTTTGCTCGTGATGCGGAGGCTAGCGCCTCTCGGGAGGCCCGGGAGAAGGTGGAGGCCGTCTTGCGAGAGGCGTCTCGGCGGGAGGGGGGAGCTCGAGCTCTCCTTCAAGCAGCGGTGCGACAAGATGCGAGGAGGAGCTCGACTCCCTCCGCCAAAGGCTCGGCGACAAGGAGCTCGGCGCTCGGCGCTCGAGGCTGTGCACGAGACCTTGCGGAAGGACAAGGACGAAGCTCGCCCGAGCAGCTCCGTCACCGCGACGCCGAGCTTGAGGGTGAGTGTTCCTGCCCTCGTCTTTCTTTTCTTGCTCGTTGGTCATTCGGGGCTGATCGTCGGCGGGACTTGACCTACGACGCGCGAGGCTTCCGAGCTATGGTGTGATCTCCGTGCCTCGGAGGCGGAGAGGGTTCGGTTCGAGGCTGAGAATTATGAATTCAGTACAACGAGCAAGAGCTCTACGACGAGCTATGGAGTAAGCGGGAGGCCACTTCCTTTTTTTAAAGCGTTTGGGGTTTCGCGGCTTATGTCTAACCCATTATCCTTGCTTGCGTACCGAGAAGCGAAGATCCCGAAGGCGGAGCGGGAGGCCGAGGATAGGAAGCGGGGGCTCGCCACCTCGCGAGGCTTCCACTGCGGCACACGCAGCGCAGCTGCGGGAGAAGGAGGCGGACTGAGCGGGCGCACCATCGAGCTCGTCGACGCCGCGGAAGGAGCTCGGAAACCTTCGGGAACGCGCCGTCAAGGCCGTGGAGGAGGCCGAGAGCTCGAAGCGCACACACGGGGCTCGCGACCGCGATCGAGGACGCTCTGCGATGCCCTTGGGGTGGAGGACGTGGCGGACCCGCCGAGCGGGTGTCGACCATCCCGCGCAAGGTGACGGAGGACGCGGGCGCGTGGTGCACAAGGCGGTCAGCGCCGTCTTCTCCCACTACCCCGAAGTTCGAGGTCAACCTTGTGAAGACGGGGTGGGCACCGGGTGTTGACGACGCCGACACCGACGGAAGTCCGCTGCCGCCGAGGTCGCCACCGCTGGAGCTCTCGGCCGAGCTCTTCAAGCTCGCCACCGAGGAGCTCGAGGTCTTCGAACCCCTTGCCGGGTGGGGGGATGGGACAACGAAGAGCTCAAGGAGGAGGAGGTCGCCACGGGAGACGCCCCTGCCCCGACGCCGATGGACCAAGACCTACCTCGCACAAGGATAGGAGCTCGAGGCCTGGCCTCTTTTGCCTGTGAACTTACTAAGTCCTCGTAGTCGAGGCAGCTTGTAAAAACTTATGACATTTCGTATGGTTGTTAACGGGAGTCGCCTCTCTCCTTTGTCGTACTCTGTTTTTACTTCGACTTTTGAGCGAGCTCGTGGCTTGGGAGCCGGATGGCGGGCCGTTCCTCGCTGGCCGCGGAGGCGCGGAAGGTAGTTAGGCAGTCGCGCCATGCTCTAAAGTGATGAGCTCACCACTTAGCCGCTTGAGTAACATCGCTTTCGAAATGGGAGGGGGAGCGTATGGTCGTGAGCTCGTTGTTGAGCTCGGGTTTGTGAGTTTTTGCGAAAAACGCTGTGTTAAAAACATGGGGTGTGCACCCGCCCCTTGTAGCCCCCGAAAGCAAGGGTGGGTCTTCGCCAGGGTGAAGGCCAAAATCATTGCTCGACGTGCTAAGGAAAGAATTCAAAATGCTTGCACATGTTTTTGCATCGAATTTGTGCTTTTATTGAGCTCTCGCGGCTACAAGATTTCAAAATACACTTAGGGGTAGAAGCGACGTAGCTGTTCGATGTTCCATGCGCAGGTGAGGACTCGGCCTTGGTGATCCCCTCGAGCTTGTGCGTGCCCGGCCTCAAAGACTTGGTCGATGGTGAAGGGGCCCTCTCCTGTATTTGAGAGCTTGAGCTTGTCCCTCGAGCTCGACTCGACGCAGACGTGGTCGCCGACGCCAAAGCTCGTCCCTTGACGTGGCGGTCGTGGTAGCGCCTCATGGACTGCGGTGTACTTGGCGGAGTGGATGAGGGCGATGTCTCGTGCTTTGTCGAGCCGTCGGCGCGCGTCTTCGAGCAGCGCTCGATTGTTGTGTTCGTTGAAGGCCTGAACGCGGGGCGAGCCGTATTCAAGGTCGGTGGGGGAGCACGGCCTCGGATCCGAAGACGAGGAAGAACGGGTTCGCCCCGTGGCTCTCGCTTGGCGTCATACGCAGAGTCCATACGACCGATGGGAGCTCAGCGAGCCACCGGGCGAAGCGTATTTCTCGAGCCTTTTGAAGATGCGGACTTCACACCCCGCAAGATCATGCCGTTAGCCCTCTCTACCTACCCGTTGGTCTTTCGGTGGGTGACTAAAGATGTGTCGACGCTGATGCCGTGATCACCGCACTGGTCGATGAAGAGCTCTCCCACGGTTGGTGCCGTTGTCGGTGATGATGGAGTTCGGGACCGGCGATGGATGATGCCGATGAAGAACTTGATGGTTTCTTCACCGACACCGTGCGATGGGCATGACCTCGATCCACTTTGAGAACTTGTCGATGGCGACGAGGAGGTGCGTGTAGCCCCCTACGGTCTTCTTTGAACGGTCCTACCATGTTGAGCCCCCCGTGATCGTGAACGGCCCGGTGAGCGGGATCGTCTGGAGGGACCGAGCCAGAGGTGTGTTTGCTTGGCGAAGAACCGCAGCCTTCGCGGTGTCGGACGACCAGTATGGCGTCTGCGACGGCGGCCGGCCAAGAGAAACCTTGGCGTAAGGCCTTCCCCACGAGAGCTCGAGGGGCCGCGTGATGGCCACACTCACCGGCGTGGATCTCCTTGACGCAGCTCTCGCCTCGCCGAAGGTGATGCGGCCGGAGGAGGGACGGAGGCTCCAGCGTCGGTAGAGCTCTTGCCCGATGAGGACGAAAGATTTGGCCCTTCCGCGCCAGGCGCCTTGACTCTTCTTGCCCCGGGGGAGCTTGCCTTCCTTGAACCATCGGAGCGGCGGGATCCGCCAATCCGGCTTGGGGTTGTCGTGAGTCGAGGTTGACCCGCCCCGAAAGCCCGCCCCCCTGTCGGGCTCGAGCTCGTGGCTAAGCGGGCTTTCGTGTTGGGCGAGATTGAGCCGTGGGGGCATCTATCTCCGTGAGGTCCGAGCTCGGGGCGTCGGCGGTCGAGTTCGCATCTGCCGCAGAGGGTTCCCCTTTGAGTCGTATTGACGCTTATGTTGTTCTCGTGCATGAAGACGCTGGTGGAACTGGGAGTCGGTCTGACGCGAGCTTGGCGAGGACATCGGCGTCATTGTTGAGGTGGCGATGGATGTGGTTGACCTCGAGCCCGTGGAAGTGTTCCCGAGCTCGCGAACCTTCCGATGGTACGCGATCATCTTCGGGTTGACGCAATCGACTTCCTTCATGACTTGGTTCTTGACGAGCTCCGAGTTGCCCCGGACCTCGAGGTGCGGGACGCCGAGCTCGGGCGCGATGCGCAAGCCATTCACCGAGCCTCGTACTCGGCCACATTATTAGACGTCGGGAAGTGCAGGCGGATCGAGTACTTCATGCGAACCTTATTCGGGGAGATGAAGACGAGTCTGCGACGCCGCCATACTTCTTCACGGACCCATCGGGCACAAATCGATTACTCGAGTGTTGCTTCGCCCGAGGTCGCTCGACTTCGGTCCACTCCGCGATGAAGTCTGCCAGGGCCTGAGACTTTATGGCGTCTCTAGGGGCGTAGGTGATGTCGGGTCCCATGAGCTCGATAGCCCACTTGGCCATTCGGCCTGTTGCCTCGGGGCTGATGACCTCGCCAAGAGGGAACTTGGAGACCACCTTGATTGGATGGGAGTCGGCGTAGTGCCCGAAGCTTCCGCCCGGTGATCGGCAACGCATATACGAAGCTTTTTAAACTGCGTATAGCGGGTCTTGGTGTCGGTGAGGACCTCGCCGATGAAGTACACCTGACGCCGCACCTTGAGCGCGTGTCCCTCCTCCTCCCTCTCGACAACGAGCGCGGTGCTTACCACCTTCGAGGTGGCCGAGATGTAGAGGAGGATTGGTTCGTTGGGTGTGGGCGCGACGAGCACGGGCGGATTAGCGAGGAGCCGCCTAACGAAGTCGAGCTTGCCGGGCTTCGTCGGCCCGTAAAGCGCTCACGACTTCTTTAGCGCTTTGTAGAGCGGCGTGCCTCCGTTCTCCGAAGTCGAGCTATGAAACGGCTCGGGCGGCTAGACATCCTGTGAGTCGCTGCACGCACTTGACGCCCTTAATCGGCCCCATGTTCGTGATGGCGGCGATTTTCTCCGGGTTAGCTTCGATGCCGCGCTCGGAAACGATGAAGCCAAGCAACTTCCCTCGAGGGACCCCGAAGACGCATTTCTCGGGGTTGAGATTGACTCGAACGCCGGAGCTTGGCAAAGACTTTTTTCGAGGTCGTGGATGAGCTCTTTCGAGCGTTTTGTCTTGACAACGATGTCATCGACGTATGCTTCGATGAGCTTTCCGAGGAGCTCTTTGAAGACTTTCTGCATACACCTTTGGAAGGTTGCGCCGGGCGTTTTCAACCGAAGGGCATTGTTACGCAAATGTATCGCGCCAAACGGAGTGATGAAGGAGGTGGCGAGCTGATCGAGCTCATTCATCGCGATCTGGTGGTAGCCGGAGTAAGCGTCAAGAAAACAGAGTGTCTCGCACCCGGAGGTGGAGTCAACGATTTGGTCGATGCGCGGCAAAGGAAACGGGTCCTTTGGGCATGCCTTGTTGAGACCCGTGTAATCAACACACATTCTCCATTTCCCATTCTTCTTCTTAACTAGTACAGGGTTGGCTATCCACTCGGGATGATACACCTCCTTGATAAACCTAGCGGCTAAGAGCTTATCTATCTCCTCGGCGATTGCCCTCGGCGTCGATCGTCGTCGAAAACATCTAAGCCTTTGCTTCACCGGCCGAGAGCCGGGTTTGATGTTCAAGGAGTGCTCGGCGACTTCCCCTCGTATGCCCGGCATATCCGAGGCCCTCCACGCCGAATACATCGAGGTTCGTGCGGAGGAAGTCGACGAGCTCGCTTTCCTATTTGGGGTGAGCTCGGCACCCACGGAGGAGGGTGCGCCCGCCCTCGTCGACCGTGACCTCCTTGGCGTCTTTCTCGGGCTCGAACGTGCCGTGACCTTCTCGAGCTCGGCGGATGAGCTCGTGCTCGCCACCTTCGAGGCTCGATGGCCGAGCTCGTGCTCCGGCTTCTTCTTGAGTTCGGGTGAGTCTTTTGTTCGCCCAAAGCCGCCATCTTGGGCAACATCTGCCGATCTTGACGGCAACCTCGGGCGTCTTGGAAGCGGCCTCCCTGGCTCGGCGTGCTCGAAGGTGGAGTCGACGGTGATGACCCCTCTCGGGCCGGGGATCTTGAGCTTGAGGTAGGTGTAGTTTGGGATGGCCATGAACTTCACATAGCACGGCCGCCCCAACGGAGCGTGGTAGGCGTTCTTGAACGGGAGCACCTCGAACGTGAGGACCTCCTTGCGGAAGTTGTCCGGGTGCCGAAGGTGACGGGAGGTCGATCCGCCTCGGCGGAAGATCTCGGCTTCCCGGCACCACACCGTGGATCGGCCGGCGAGGGACGGAGTCGTGCCTTGGGGATGCCAAGGGCTTGGAGCGCGTGGATGTAGAGGAGGTTGAGGCCGCTGCCGCCCCATCAACACCTTCCCAAGGCGCTTGGGTGCCGATGATGGGGTCGACGACGGCGGGTACCTCCCCGGGTATGGGATGTGTCGGGGATGATCGGCCTTGTCGAAGGTGATCGCCGAGCTTGACCACTTGAGGTACTCGGGGGTGGCCGGTTCGGTGAAGAGGACCGCGCGGCGCTGAGCTTTTTGCCGGGCGCTTGGACTCATAGCCGGAGGCCCGCCCGAAGACAACGTTGACGGCGCCGTCCTCCATGTAGAGGTCGGCGTCGAACTCGTCGGGGGCCGGCTGCGTCTTCGCCGCCGCCCTTGTCTCCACCCCGCAGCGTGCCCATCACGTGCTTCTTCATGAGGCGGCAGTCCTTCATCTTGTGTTTGACCGGCCCTCATGGTGCGGGCACGGTTCCTCGAGCATCTTGTCGGCGTGCTCTTTGGGGGCGAAGGGGCTTGCCGCCCTTGGGCCGCCTCTTGCGCTTGTCCGCCACGGCGCATTTAACTCGTCCGCCGTCATCACGGGACGCTTGTTCTTCTTGTTCTTCTTCTTGCGGCGCTGGAGCGGACCCCGGCGGCGTCGTCATCGGCCTTGGGCCTACCCTTGCCCGTGACGGGCGGAGGCGGCGCCCTCTCCCTCGGGGTGGCGGGTGGCGGGGTCGTGGAGCTCCTTCATGGTCTTGGGCTTCGGGCGCCGAGCTCGTGGATGAGGGTCTTGCGGTGGTGCCAATGTGAGGGCGGTGATGACCTCGGAGTCGGAGGCCTCGGAGAGGTTGTTGCGAGTTTGGAGAAGTGCTGATGTAGTCGCGCAGGCCTTCGTCCTTCTTCTCGCTTGCACCCTCGGAGGTTCCACGCCGTGCTCGGCCTGGTGTAGGTGCCCGGAAGTTGCCGATGAAGACGTCGCGGAGGTCCTCCCGCTTGCGTATGGCGCCCTCGAGGTGTTCAAGCCACGAGCGCGGAGTCCGCAAGGTAAAGTGGGAGGTTGCGGATGATGAAGTAGTCAACGTCGGCGCGTCCCTGGCGGCCGGGCGATAGTCCTCAAGCCGTGGCGGGATCGGTTTCCCGTTGTATACGCACCCGAGGTCGGAGCTCGGAGGCGAGAAGGGGATGGGCGTCGTGGATGCGCGGAGCCAAACGCCCTCGGCCTCCTCGAGGCTCGGGCTCGAGGGCCGCGATCCCGCTTTGGGAGACCGGGCTCCGCGGGCGCTCTCCGTGGGGCTGCGGCTCTTGTCCTCTTCACTATCGTGGGCGCCCGCCCGCGGCGTCTGCTGGAGTGCGGGGGCGGCTTCGCGGTCGTCGTCGTGGTACTTGTCGTTGTCCCGGGGACATTCTTCTCGACCGACGACCTCCGCCTTGTGCCGGGCGTTGATGGTGTCCACCCGTCACGGTTCTCGCCCGACCCGTCGACACGCGTGGACCGAGTGTGAGGAGGCCTCGTGCTCTTCCTGCGGCCCGGCGGTGGGATGCCGAGCTTCGCCCGCTTGTTGTGCGGGCCGCTTCTTGAAGCCTCTTGAGCTGCTCGTGGGTCCTCCGTGCCTCGGGCTCCTCGGGGCCGGGCATTGGCGTAACGGGGGCGTAAGCGGCCGCCCACCGGGGTTACGGAGGCTCTCCCAAACAGCGGGAGGGGCTGCTCGAGGCCCCTCCTCACGGTTGATGCGGTCTGGACCTCACGAGCTGGGCTCGTGCTCGCGGTCCAATATGCACGCCTCCACGCTCGGGAGAGCGAGAGGAGCTTGCTCTTGAACTGCTCCGGCGCTCAAGGCTGCTCGGCTCTTCCCGCCGGACGCAGGCGCGATCGACCCGGCGGCTCGCGTTGCGCAGCGCGGCGCGAGCCAGGGGCGTCTGTTCGGAGGGGTCGCCCGGCGGGCTTCCTCTACCGCACCCTCGGGGTGTGGCACATGTAACAGCGTAAAGTCGCCGGTCCATGAGGCTCATCCATCGAGGGCGAGCTCGAGCTCGTGGATCTTTGATGCTTGAGGCTCGTCGCCCCGGTGGAAGTGGAAGATCGGCTGCCCGTCGGGTACATCTGGCGTGAGCCGCCGTGAACTTTCGTCGGCCAGACAATGCCTCCTCTCACGGCAAGTTGGAGGACAACGTTGGCGGTGGAGAAGGTCGCGTCAGCGAACGGGGGCTTTGTGTGGGCTCGCGTCCCGGGATGTTCGGGAGCATGTCCTTGATGAGGACGAAGAAGCGTCCGCAGCGGCGCGGATGGGGCCGGCCGGTGCGGAAGTCGAATCCCGCCCCATGCTCGTCGGGGACGGTCGGTGGCGCCCGCGGAGCGGCCGGGGATGTCCTCACGCCGCATCGGGCGGGTGAAGGCGGCTCGGTGATGGACTGCTCCAACTCGGTGTCGGAGAAGTCCATGGTGCCGGCGCATCGCTAGCGCTGCGACTTCGGTGAGCGGAAGAAGCCATCAGTGGAGAAGCATCGCACTAGCGCTGCCCCTGGCGCGCCAACTGCCGTGGTCTAATACCACCGTCACGGTAATGTCCGCTGTGCGTGCTCAGATGGCCTAGCTCTAGAGACAATGACACAGGATTTATCTTTGGTTCGGGGCAAATCGAGCTCCCTAGTCCAAAGTGTGATCACTATCCGAGCTCAAATGCTCATACCGGGGCTAGTACAAGCAAGACGAGAGAGGGAGCGGGCTCCCAAGTCTCTATGATTGAGGCTAGTGCCAATATCGAATGTGGGTGAGTGAGTTGGGTGTTTGAACCTTGGAATCCCTGCCTCAACCAGGAGGCCCTCCTCCCCTTTTATAGTCGCAAGGGGGGTAGGGACATATGAAGAGTTTGAGAACATGTATACAGAGTACGGGAGGCAGGGGAGAGCTCCCGGGCGAGCTCATGGCGCAGGAG
Organism: Hyparrhenia diplandra; assembly: GCA_015847255.1. Lineage (NCBI taxonomy): Eukaryota > Viridiplantae > Streptophyta > Magnoliopsida > Poales > Poaceae > Hyparrhenia > Hyparrhenia diplandra. The sequence continues at coordinate 60,255 of JADLZK010002297.1, read as the reverse complement.
AGAGCTTTCTTCGAGCTCCAGAGTGCCTCAGATGCTGAAATTGGTCGTCGCCGTACGCGGGAATCGGGGTTTGGGCGGTGGTCAGGCGTCGCCTTGTCCCTAATCGTAGTTGGAAGCCGTCTTCTCGGTATGGGGTGCACCCATACCATGGATGGAGAGGGGGTACCCTGTATGTACCCGCCGGGCACTGTAGCGGAGTTGTTGGAGTCGACGGGGTATGGCGAGATGGTAGAATGACCTCTCCTATCTCTCGTAGCCCCCGCATGGCTACAAAGTGATCGCCGGGGGAGTAGTTGGGTCCGTCAAAGAGTTGTTGGCCAACTCCCCGCACCCGCAAACTTCTTCGGGATGGCGAGCGGATGAGCTCTCCGCGGTTGCTGGTGTAGGGCTCGTTATGAGGGAGCTCGAGCGAGTCGGAAAGAGGTCTCAACCTAGGCCTCTTGTGAGGAATGCGAGGATCCCGCCTTGGGGTGAGCTCGACCGAGGAGGCGGGCGAGAGAGGCTTTATAGGGGGGCTCGTGGCGCGGAGCTCTCGAGGACTTACCAGCGCGGAGAGCTCATTAAAGTGGTTAAGACTTTGCACATCCGGGTTGATTGTCTCGTCGCGAGCTCTATGGTTGCATTTATTTGTAGATGGCGGGCCGGGAGCTCCGGTACGGACGTCCCAAACTTCGATCCCCACAATTGCGTTATATGGAAATTTCGTTCCAAGAATTTGTTCAATTGTTGAATCTGTTTACACTTTTTTGACCGCTAATGATTCAGGTGTCTATTATAAGAAAATTTGGAAAGGAAAAATCCTAGCTAAAATTAAAATCTGTCTTTGGATTATGATGAACAATGCCTTATTAACAAAATATAATATGAAAAAAATAAAATGGCAAGGAGATCTTGATTGTTACTTACGTCAAAGGCGATGAGAGTATTGAACACCTTTTCTTTAAGTGTAATATTGCTAAAGAAGTTTGGGCCACCTTTGCTACTTGTCTAGGAATTCCTAATATACCTAATGGTCCATTGCAAGTTTGGAAGTGGTGTGACAAATGGTTACCAAATAATCGAAATTGCCACACTCTCGGCATTGTAGCCATTAGTTGGGCCATCCGGAAAACCCAGAAACAATGTGTGTTTTTGAAAAAAAAAATATCCGTAACCCACATTCTATTATATGTCATGCATGTGCCTTAATCAAATATTGGGCAGGTTTTCAATCTAAGGAGGAAGAGGAGGCAATTAAAGCTGGAGTCAATACTATGATCGCAATCGCATCCAAGCTAATCAACAAGAAGGCTAGAAGTAATCCCACTCTTCTCGGTGGACAACAAAGACGATGAACAAGAAGATCAAGAATCGGATCGAAGAAGATGGAAGTTGGCATTCGATGATCCGATCATGCTCTCTCCGATGGCCTAATGCCAGAGTCTCTTCTTTTTGATACTTGTCGGTGTTAAAAACTTGGTGGTTTGAAACTTTGTTACGTAATAAGTTTTGGTAGACTTGAGTCCGTGTTGGTGTAGCCCCCGGCGTGGCCACCCCCGGCGAGGGCGAATCACTCAAGCTGGACCAAAACGGACACACGAAGGGTATGCAAAACCGGAGTACTCTTTCCATTAATTCTCTCTCTGTCTTTACAAGGCCCCTTGGGGGGTCTATTTATAGTCCGTAGACTATTACAATCCCGATTTTGTCCTCCTACCAACCCTAGATCCCCGGCGCCTCCAGCCGATGATCGTGGGTAAACGGTACTTTCCCCGCCTTGCGATCCCACCTACCCACCTTGGGTCGCTCGGCGTTGGATCACCAAGACTGCATGACAACACCAGAAGACATTCGTCAACGAGGTCCCTCCGGCCGCGGGATCGGCGGCGCTTTTCGACCACGCTAGCCGGCCCGGGGATCTATCTTTGGGTCCTCGCTCTTGAGGCGAAAGCACGGGCATTCGGCATGTTTGACCGAATGTTGACTCGTTCGCCGGCGTGACTCCCGGCGATCGTCATAGGGTGGAAGTTTCAGCATTCGACTACCGCGGGCCGAATGTTACGGTTTTTGACCATTAGTTGTCCCTTCCTACGGACGGAGCTCTTGAGGCGGCGGCGCGGGCGGCGGCATGTTTGACCAGAATGTCGACGCGCTCGCCCAAATAGCGACTCCCGACGAGCGCCATTGGGCGGAAGTTCCGGCATTCGACTACCCATGCTGAACATTATAGCTTTACGACCATTCAACATGCGCTTCCTCCGGGCGGAGCTCTTGGTGGTCAGCGTCCGCCCCGATTGTGGCGAATGCTTCCGCTTTGCGTGCAGCGACCTCTGAAACTCCCGCCTTAGGGCTTCATCCCTTGTGTCCCCCGGATCAGCGGTACACTCGGACCTGAATCTAAAGGCTCTCGGCCCCCGAGGCCGAAACTCGACCTCTTCGGCCACCTCGGTTCTGGCTTCTCGGGGCGGCCGTAGGGGGTGGGCGGGTTCAACCTCCAACAAGAGCCTCCTCGAGGCCAAGGGTTGGGTCCTTTCGTCCTACCCTCGGTCTCAACTTCACCGACCCTTAAGAAACCCCTCGGGCCAAATGCGTCACGCATTTTCATCGGTGAGAGGAGTATTTTTTTAAGGAATTTATCTTGGCGAAACAGCGCCTCCTCGGGCTGCGAGCCCCGGCGACGGATGGGACGTGGCTTTGTTGGCGATCACTATCATACATATTATACCGCCAACTTAGCTCTAATTAAGAGAGATAGAACACACTCATGCCAAATAAACATTTACTACTCATTGTATAAGTCCTATTCACTTACCTTCGTTCGGATCCTTTCGACGAAGCACGCGAGAAGCTCATGTCTCTCACGGTCAACCGGGGAGGGTAGCAAGAGATGGGGCGAGGAACTTCACGAGCACCACGCACCACCACCGCACTTTGTGCGGACCCACACCTGACTTCACCAATCTGGATTCTCGCCAGGTCCGAGACATGGTTTCTTTTTAAAGCTATGCGAGATCCGTGTACATACCAAAGCTACCGGTCGGGCTACACCCCGGTCAGGGGCGGCTCGGCATGGGCAGCACGTCGCGAGATCTCTTCGAGTCTGAGGGATTGCCTCCATCACCCGCCGACACACGGAGGAGCCTCGGGCGATCCGGGACCTCGGCTGCGCATCCACGATGCGGAGGTGAGTACTAGAAATATTCACGATACACTCCACTCCTATGTACGATAGCGGTCGGCGCCACCAGGAGTACCAGCGGGAGTTCACCGACATCCGTGCACGAGAGGAGCAGCACCGTGCCGCGGGGAGAGAGCCTTTTGGCTCCACATGGGATATAATCCCAACCCATAGGCTTTGGGCCAGCTTTAGGGAGGACCCCCCTTTGTTGGCATTTCTTAACGCAATCAAAGGAAATAGGTATTAAAACCCATCCCATCGGTAGCGTCGAAAATGCACCGATGGCATTCCCAAGTAAACCACCATGTCGGTGATCTGAAATGAGTTTGTCAACGGGATAGATCTTGCCATCGTAGATATTCATCCGCAAAGCGCCGCGGATCTATCATTGTAGCATTTCACCCGAAATATTCGAGGTATCGTTATTTATATTCGCCCAAAGAAAGGCATGTGATTGATAAATTAGCATGGCATCTGAATAGAGGAACATGTGTTTGCTTAGACCAAATTACTCATAACAGGGGGTAAGCGTCTACAGTTCATAGATAGTGTGACACACACTTGGAAATCCACCAGCAAAAAGGATAAAGAAAATAGATAAAGAATAAATGAATAAATGAATAACCTAATGGAATAGATCTAATGTATCTAGTCATGGCCATACAAATGAATAGTTAGCATCATATGCAAACTGATCTAAGCGTTGTTAGGTCTAGGATAACAGGGAGACTTCCTGGTTACCATACGGCCCGATAGGAAGCATTTACGAACTCCTACAGCACAGGCGAACGTGGGGGGATTTCAAAGGACGGACAAGGCTTGTCACGACCAAGCCGCCCTACCCCCTCAACCGTGGCGTGCACTCATATTTGCGTGTCAGTAATACCCGGGCACTATGCCCGCATACTAGAGCACTACTCTTGTCCCCCCTGGGGTCCCCACTCGTCGAATGGACGGACTAGAACAAGAGCAAACCCGAAGGAACAACAAACCGTTATCCCACCTCTAATCAAGTTAGGCATATGACGTTCGTTAAAGAACTGTGATGAACATGTCAAGATCATGATATGTAAACTATATACTAGTTCATATACCACTACAAGAACATGAACGAAACTATACTCTAGTTCATAAGTTGGGCCAAGAATGTAGAAATAGGACTTGCAAATAGAAGAATGCTCCATAGAGAAGATGTATTACCAAAGCTCTTTCTTCTAGGAGACAAGCCCTCCTTGTAGCTCTTCTACTCCAAGTGTCTACTAAAGAATAAAGAAGAAGAAAAGAAGAAGAAGAAGAGAGAGAGAGAGATAGAGGTGGTAGAGAGAGATGTATTGTTGGTTTCTTTGGACTCCAAATGGTGTGTGTTGAGAGAGGGAGAGAGGGGGCCTATTTATACACTTGGAGGAGGGGCCTAAGTGCTAAATTACAACCAAACCGACACAGTAAACCTTCCTTTGTACTGGCGCAAACCGACAATCCCGTGGCGGTAAACCAAGTTTGGAAGGTGCACGAACCGCCTCCCCGAGGCGGGCCCGAACCGCCTCGGGGAGGTGCGGCCGCACCTTTGGGTGCGCTAGCGCACCCCCCGGCGTCGTTCGCCCGGGTCTTGGCGGGGTGTCATCTTTAGCCCCGAAAAGTTGTAGGCGGGCTGCGCTCGGCCCGATTTTGATGTTTTGGGTCGATTTGCTCTTTGAGCTTGGATTTTGAAATAATCGCTTTCCTAAGGGCGTACTTTTGGTCGATTTTCCACTTGCTTTTATTTTAAATCTGCAAAATAAAATACAATATACTACAAGTGGAATTTATTAGTGATAAATGTATATGAACATAAAAGGTTTAATTTTACTCCCTTTATGGTAGTAAGTTGACCAGGCAAAATATAGCGTTATTCACCGTCAACAAACTCCCCCCAAGCTTACCCTTTGCGCGTCCTCGAGCAAAAGAGATAAGTACTTGGTTGTTGATCGGGGAGTTGCTACAATGCGGTTACGTTTCACAAGTGCCGGGTTATAATAAGATTTTCTACCAAAGTTTGAATAAAATGGCACATCTTTTTCCTACCCTTTATTACCCTTTCATCGTGAAGGGGCTTTCCCCAAATTTTCTCAAAGCCTTGGGCGGTTGCCGATAGAACGGTTATAACGAGAGGTGCTTATCATTCATCCTTTTGATCAACTTTTTATCCGGGATTTTATTTAGATAATATTTCTTTTCGAGAAAGCATGGGCTTTATTGCTATATATATATATATATTTTTTTTTTTGGAGAGGTGGGCTCTGCTGCGCCCTAGGCTTTTGCCTTTTATTTCCTCTTGTCTCTCTTTTTTTTTTTTTTTTTTTTTTAGAGATGTGGGCTCTACTGCCCTCGGACACTTGTCCATTTTTCATCTCATTTTCAAAAATTTTTTTTTTTTTTTTTAGCATAGCCCAAAATCATTTCTTTTTTTCAAAGCATAGATTCCCCGGTGTCAAGTTTCTCTTTTTTGGACGAAGTCATAGCAAATCCATTTTGTACCATATCATATTTGGCAACAACTTAGGCTAGATAGAGCATATGCAACCCACATGAATCAGGTTTTTCGTGGGATAAGTTTTTGAATTAGCCACTAAACCCAAACTCTAGAGAACTTGAATTATAAACTAGGCACAGTGCAAAGCATAAAAAAAGAGCAACTATTCATCATTTCAACAAGGGAATAAGACTAAACATTTTTATAGCTCATATATATAAGCATTAAGGCACAAAAAGAGCTACTTATTCTATTTTTGGATTTTTTTTCAGTTTTGGTTTTAGTTTTTTTTTGATGCAAAGCCGCTGAAATTTAAACATGCTAAAATAAAAATTGATGGAAATAAATATGCAATGCAATGATACCTGTGGGGGTCCTCCCCAAGCTATCTGGAGGCCTAAAGATCAGGATCGAAGCCTTGGAACCTCCAGAATGCTTTCCTCACGCCGCATGGCGAGCGCACCCATGTCGGACTCTAGTTGAGTCCATCTCTGGCGCTCGCTTTGCTCCCGGTTTGCCGCCATTTATGCGGTATGTTGCACATGGGAATTGAGCGTATGCTCAATGTTCCTAGTGCGGGGCGTCCGAGGTCTTGCAGCAGTGGATCCCGATAGCCTCCCACCCCTTGTGGTGGGCGTGCGTCTTTGGACCGGGGTGGGGCATATCGGGCGGGCTGTCATCAAGTCATATCTGTTGGCCCTCCATGCTGCGGCATCTCCTTCAGCCACTCCGATGGTGCCGGTGTGCAGGCGGCAGCTCCCACCTAGGATCATACCGGGTGTTACCCCCAGGGTCCCCATAGGGTGAGGCCATGCAGCCTGGAATACTGGTGTAGGCTGTGGCTGAGGCTGTGGCGTGAAGTGGGCCCCATGGGAGGAAGATCCGACCTCGTGTCTCCTGCGTGAAGAACTGACGGGGGTATCTTTCTGCGCAAGCTATCGGCCAGCCTCGAGCTCAAATGTTAGCGATCGGCTTTTATACAACTGTAAGTCCGGGTTAGGTAACCGAACTATAGTTGCATAGCCAGGAAAAATATGGCCAAGCTCGCCAGAAGGTAAAACCTTAATTAAATGCCCTTGAACTAGCTGCGCAACAGTCCAATATTCTCTGGGTGTGGAGATGTACTCTATCTCGCTGATTTTCTAAGGCCCCAATCGCAAAAGCGAGGCACGTGATAAGAGACGTGCGTGAGAGGCAGAACAACGGGCTTTGTAATAATATGTATCATATTCACGCACATTTCTACCATTTGGGGCCACCTTAACCTTGTGAACAATGTAAAGATAGAGTAGTTTCAACTCGGTCTCATTAACCCATCTCACCCCGTGTCTAGGAAACAAAGTCAATGAGATCCAATTGGATAAATCTAAGTGATGGGTCTTTGGATCTGTGAGTGACGAGGTTTAAAAGCTCGACCTCGTGTGCACCGGAAATTTCCTCCCAAAAGTGGTTTTTCGACAAAGCCGGGGAGAGCAAAGATCTATGTTCAATGCACATCTACAATAAAAACCCCAAGAACGAGCTAGGTTTTCCCATGTAACATGATATTGGGTTCCAAAAAAGACGGAAGGAAATTCCTAGCTGGTCTTCTACTAGTGTGCAAAAAAACTGAATTGTTAGGGAGGCGAGAACCTTCCTCCTCGAGAGGGGGAATATCCCGCCACCCAACCGCTCTCAAAGAATAGGGAGTTCTTCGTCCATACCCTCCGACCTGCTCGAGGAGGTCGGAGTCGATTCGGGCGTGTGTTGGAACACACGATCCTTGAGTAGGAGATATGCTTGCATCTCCGTCCTTCCCGAAGGTCGAGGTGCGGCGCGTCGGCCGTCGATTGTCGGGGAGCTTGAGCTTCCTCCTCCCCGACGTGTGCAAAGATCGTCTTGCATGGGAGAGTCCTCAGGTCGGTTGAGGGCGGAGCTTGAGCTTGTATGACGTGAGCTTTGCCTTGGCGACCGCCTCAACCCGGCGAGGATCTTTCCGGCTTTCTTCATGATCACCGCAAAAAAAGCGATTGAGCAAGACCTCGGGTGTGCAAGGGTTGGTTGAAAGTATGAACTTTCACACCGTAATCTTGCTCGGGCACAAAGTTTTTGGTGGAGAAAATGGAGTGTAGAACAAAGGGAGAGAGTGTGAGAGCGTGAGAGAGTGAAAATGAGGGGTGGGAGCTCTCACACCGGTGCTCTCGGCAATTTATAGCCGGCGGCACGGCCGGGGTGTCTCACCCAACGGCTAGGAGCCGTTGGCGAAAAGCCGGCCGGCGCGCCGGGTGCGTGCGGCACCTTGAGGTGCTCGCGCCCCTACCCGGGCGGTCGCCGGCCATCTTTCGCCTTTGCCCTTCAACGGTCACAAAAAGTTTGTGACCGTTGTCGCCAAGTTTGTTCACCGTTTTCTCCCTTTTTGATTTTCTCCAAAAATTTTCAAATATAAATTTATTTTAAAATAGAAAAGTTATTTTAAAATTATTTTTGTATATTCTTTTATGTATAAAATATTTTTCTTTATTTTTCATAAAAGAATTTATTTTATTTATGAAAACTTTTATTTTAGTTTTCAAAAATATTATATTTATCATATATAAATTTATAATATATTATTATTATTTTTTTTTAATATACCCCATTTTTTTTTTTCAAATATACCCCTTTTTTTCTTTTTGGATATACCTCATTTTTTTTTTGGATATACCCCATTTTTTTTTTTTTTGGTATTCCTATTTTTTTTTGAGGTTATTTATAGTCGGCTGTCGACTTTCCCCGCTATCGGGCGGAAGTACACCTCCCGGGGTCTCGAGCTAGATCCTTCAACATTCCACACGGTCTTGTTGATGATGGTCGCCGTCGGGTGTGTTGTTGCTTGTACCCGATGAATGGGCACTTAACACGCCTTGTCTTTGATGTGGAAGACGAAGCCCTTCCCGGGCCCGGCGTCGACTTTTGGTCAGTATAGAGGCGGTCTTCCCGGAGGAGAGACACATCTTCTTTTGGGCCCATATCCGGGATCACACGAAGTCTGCGAGGGGATGTACTCATCTTGGATCTTTATCGGCATGTCTTCCAAGATCCCCCTCCGCCGCCTTGTTGATTGATCCGCCATCCGGAGGACGAATTTGGCGAGGGGTAAGTGTCCCTCCATGAATTTTGTCGAAGGTGGCCTTGGACATCCACGTTGATATTGGCCCCGTGGTCACAAAAATGCGTTAGCGGTTTGTGAGGGCCAATGGCACGATTGATGATCGGACGCCCGGGGTCTCCTTCTTGGCGATAAATGGCGAGTCCACGGGGATCTTCTTGACTCTTTGGGTTGGCGAGCCTCGAGATATCATGTTGGCCCGACTCATGTGGGACCTCGGGTTGCCCCGGATCTGCGAGTCGTTAAGCGGCACTTCTGGAGCGGCAATCGGGGCCGCGTGTCTCTATCATCTTGTTAAAGCCGAAGCCGTTCTTCACACCGAATTCAACCCTTCAAGCTTATTATTCATGCCCTCAAGAATCTTGTCTTGATGGCTCATCTTTTGGTGAGGTTTTTCGTTGATCTTTGCCCGGCCCATTACCGGGTCCTTCGGTGATGGCGACCCGGGGTTATAATACCCACGTTGCCTTGGAATGGTGGGTCGGCCCGGTTGTTCCGACCTGCGGTTGGCGATACCCGTTCTTTGTTGTTGATGAAGGCGGCTTCTTCACGGGTCTCGGGGCGATTATCCCCCGAGTGGCCAACCTCACCACATGTCTCACATGTCATGTGGCGTCCGTGGCGTAGGCCGGGCGCTGGCGGGAAGTAGCATCGTCTTTGCGCTCTTCCGGTCTTACGCGAGAAGATCCATTTTTGCGGCAAGCATATCCGCCTCCTTCACGGTGTGCATGCCTTTTTGTGTTTTGGCCGGGGCTCCGTCTTTCGCCCGGCTCCGGTTTGCCACCATTTTTGTCAATCGGGGCTGTTGCACGATCGATGGTGGCGATAGAAATGCGCCACCGCCACGGCGGCCGAGGTGCCCCGCCGATATGGTCGTGAGACCATTGTAGAAATGAGCACCGGCCGTTCTCCATCCCGTGGTGCGGGCATGCTTGAATGTATTCTTGCGACCTTTCCCATGCCTCGGAATGGGTTCTATCGAGTTCCTCGTTGGAAGTTGGCGATTCTCCCCTCGGGGCATTGGTTTTGCCCATGGGGAAGAACTTGGCGAGGAACGCCGCGAACATTTGTCCCACGTCGACCGACTTCCTTGTCCTTGTAGAACCATTGTTTCGCCTTCCCACAAGGGAGAAGGGAAACGGCGAGCGATGGCGTCTGCTGCGACATCTTTGATGACGATCGTATCGCCGACTCAAGGAAGTGTTGGAGATGAGCATTTGCGTCCTCGCCTCGGCAATCCGCAGAATGGGTGGCTCCGCACCATGGTGATCAGCCGGTCTGGCTTCGAAGTTTTTGTCCGTCACATTCACCGAAGCGGCCCGGTGGGCACGTTGGTGGCGGCGGGAGATTGAGAAATCGCGGCGGCCTCTTCGGGCCATAGCTGCGGTTCGGTTGGTGCGAGGATGTCGGTCTCGGCCGTCGGTGTTCGGTGAGGGAAGCGGCCGAGACCGGCCCTTCCTTAGGAGTGCCTCCGGATCGAGGTGAAGTTTTTCTACAGGAGGAAACGACATACACTATCCCCTTTTCATCCACAAATGTAAGAAAACATAAAAGATTAGCCTGTATGAGCAAATGGCATCCACACACACAAGTTCATATTCATAGCCAGCTATTTATTTATTTTTTATTTTTTCACAATGCCTTCCCCGGCAACGGCGCCAGAAATGCTTGTTGGCATTTCTTAACGCAATCAAAGGAAATAGGTATTAAAACCCATCCCATAAAAGCGTCGAAATGCACCGATGGCATTCCCAAGTAAACCACCATGTCGGTGATCCGAAATGAGTTTGTCAATCGGGATAGATCTTGCCATCGTAGATATTCATCCGCAAGCGCATCGGATCTATCATTGTAGCATTTCACCCGAAATATTCAGGTATCGTTATTTATATTCGCCCAAAGGAAGGCATGTGATTGATAAATTAGCATGGCATCTGAATAGAGGAACATGTGTTTGCTTAGACCAAATTACTCATAACAGGGGTAGCGATACAGTTCATAGATAGTGTGACACACACTTGGAAATCCACCAAAGAAAAGGATAAAGAAAATAGATAAAGAATAAATGAATAAATGAATAACCTAATGGAATAGATCTAATGTATCTAGTCATGGCCATACAAATGAATAGTTAGCATCATATGCAAACTGATCTAAGCGTTGTTAGGTCTAGGATAACAGGGGAGACTTCACGGTTACCATACGGCCCGATAGGAAGCATTCACGAACTCCTACAAAGACAAAGTAACGTGGGGGGATTTCAAAGGGACAGACAAGGCTTGTCACGACCAAGCCGCCTACCCCCTCAACCGTGGCGTGCACTCATATTTGCAGGTGTCGTAATACCCGGGCACCATGCCCGCATACTAGAGCACTACTCTTGTCCCCCCAGGGTCCCCACTCGTCGAATGGACGGACTAGAACAAGAGCAAACCCGAAGGAACAACAAACCGTTATCCCACCTCTAATCAAGTTAGGCATATGACGTTCGTTAAAGAACTGTGATGAACATGTCAAGATCATGATATGTAAACTATATACTAGTTCATATACCACTACAAGAACATGAACGAAACTATACTCTAGTTCATAAGTTAGGCCAAGAATATAGAAATAGGACTTGCAAATAGAAGAATGCTCCATAGTGAAGATGTATTACCAAAGCTCTTTCTTCTAGGAGACAAGCCCTCCTTGTAGCTCTTCTACTCCAAGTGTCTACTAAAGAATAAAGAAGAAGAAAGAAGAAGAAGAAGAGAGAGAGAGATAGAGGTGGTAGAGAGAGATGTATTGCTGGTTTGCTGGACTCCAAATGGTGTGTGTTGAGAGAGGGAGAGAGGGGGCCTATTTATACACTTGGAGGAGGGGCCTAAGTGCTAAATTACAACAAAACCGACCTGGTAAACCTTCCTTGTACAGCAAAACCGACAATCCCGAGGCGGTAAACCAGTTTGGAAGGTGCACGAACCGCCTCCCCGGGCCGGCCCTCGAACCGCCTCGAGGGATGGTGCGGCCGCACCTTGGGGTGCGCGCCCCCCCCCCGTCGTTCGCCCGGTCTTGGCAGGTGTCATCTTTCGTCCTGAAAAGTTGTAGGCCGGGCTGCGCTGCCGCCCGGATTTGATGTTTTGGGTCGATTTGCTCTTTGAGCTTGGATTTTTGAAATAATGCGCTTTTTCGGGCGTACTTTGGTCGATTTTTCCACTTGCTTTTATTTTAAATCTGCAAAATAAAATACAATATACTACAAGTGGAATTTATTAGTGATAAATGTATATGAACATAAAAAGGTTTAATTTTACTCCCTTTATGGTAGTAAGTTGGCCGGGCAAAATATAGCGTTATTCACCGTCAACACCCACCGAATAAGCCTTTAATTTCCCAAGTCATTTTCCATTCCTTGATGTTAAAAAAAATGAAAAAAATGATAAAAGCAACAAAAATATATTCCACTCCTTTATTTGACATAAAAAGGTGTAGGTTTCTCTTAAGATGAAATGATGAATAGTTGCTTTCGTTTATGAATCAACTTGCACCTAGTTTATAACTTAGAATTCCTTGATGTTTAAGTTTGTTGGCTAACACTTGTCTTGTCCTAAAAACTTGATAAACATGGGTTGCAAGAACATGATCCTTTTCTAAGTTATTGCGGATATGATATGGTACAAAGAGACTCTACTATAACTTTGTTCTTAGAGAACTTGACATCAGGGAACCTGAATTTAAAAAAAGAGAGAGAAGAAGAAAAGAGATGAAAAATGGACAAGTGTCCAGGGCGAGTAGAGCCCACATCTCCGAAAAAAGAGGGAAATAAAAGACACAAGTCTAGGGTGAGAAGAACCCACCTCTCCAAAAAAAAGAAAAGAGAGAACATCACACTCTCTCAAGTATTCAAAAAAAATATATACATATGCTAAATAAAATCCTGGATGAATAGTTACTCAAAAGAACGGAAGAAGTAGTAGCTCTACAAAACCGTTCTATCTTGCAATCACCCAAGAATGTGGAAAATGTTATGAGACCCATATGATTCGAGTAATAAGGATAGATGAAAATGCCAACTCATTTAAACAATAAGTGAACACCTTGTTATAAACATGGTACACTTTGATTTATATCGGCATTGAAGCAACTCGATCATCAACCAAAACACTTAGCTATTTGCTCGGGACGAGCAAAGGTTAAGCTTGGGGGAGTTTGTTGGCGGTCACTATCATACATCTTATACCACCAACTTAGCTCTAATTAAGAGAGATAGAACACACTCATGCCAAATAAACATTTACTACTCACCTAGTTCCACTTGTATTCGAGAATATTTGTTTTGCGAGGAACAAACACGGAAACAGTGAGAGTACGCCAAATAAAGAGTAAAGTGCAAACTCGGGAAATACGCTTTGACCAAGGGGAACGTGGCGGGCGAGAACCGAAGCAAAACGGACCAAAACACCTCCGGAAAGGCGACCTACACTTCAGGCCACCAGCCACACACACGAAGGATGGGCGCGGGGCGGGCCAAACTGGGCCGACCGCCGCGGTGTCGCGGCCGCCGCAGCCCGTGCCCGATCCCGCCGCGCCTTTGTCTCCGTGTCCGACTCGAGGAGGGGAGGCGGTGCATGGCGGTGTTTTTTGGGGATTTGGCGCCAAAACTCCCGCCAAGAATCACTTTCATATCACTATAAATAAGAGGCCACACCCCCCTTTCCAACACAACACACACACCCTTGAGCACTTCACTCACTCTCTTTTAGTCCTAGTTGTAGTTTTGAGCAAGGTTGAGCTTCAAGGAGGGCTTGTCTCCTTGGAAGGATCTTTTGGTAATATTAATATTATTATGGAGTTCCTTTCAATATTCAAGTCTTTATATTCATATTGCAAAGCGTTCGAACTAGAGTATAGTTACCCTCATGTTATCTTATTAATGTGTGAACTATGGTCTAGTTGACATATTAATAGATAGGACTTGGCTAATTATAGAATTAACCGTCATGTGTCGACTCGCTAGAGAGTGGTGGGTTTATGTAGATTATGATGGTTTCGTGTACCTTCGGGTTTACCTTTATCCTTGCTTGTCGATCCGTAGGGCTTGGAGTCCCGGGGGTTTAGGTAATTTTCTATACACATGGACGTGGTGTCCGGGTTTATAGTAATCATCGAAAATGTCGGCATCCCACGGTAGTGAGGTAGGGGGCAGGTGGTGACAGCCTGTTCGCCCATTGTATTCCTCCACGTTCGGATGTTGAGTTGGAGTTCTCAAAGTGTCCATCGCCTAGCGACTAGGCCGGGCATCTCCTCATCATATGATCGTAATCCCATCATGACTTAGCCTCCTCATATGTAAAACTAGAGTTCACCCATGTGCAATATTTAGAACCACCTTCTCATTGTAGATTCTCTTTTATCCTTTTCTCTCCCTAGTGGTGTAGTAGCTTATGTGTGTTTGTCACTATCACGAATATCATTCTTCTTACCCCCGCAATTGACTAATGGTTATTCATAAATACATTGTGGATCATCATCATCATTATGCTAGCTAACCACACAAGCACCTGCCTTCCTTTGGGAAAATATAAATCACGATACCCGAATACCATCGGGTGAAATGCTACAATGATAGATCCGTGGCGCTTGCGGATTGACTGAAGTAAACACATGAATCCATCTATCATCGATATCGCTAACGCGTGATCTCTGAGAATATTATTTATTCTTAGTGATTGCACTATGAAATGCCAACAAGCATTTCTAGTGCCATTGCCGGAAATAGGTTATTATCTATTTCTAGTAATGTCATTAAGAAATATCAACACGGCCTCGAGGCGCGTCGGTTTTCCCCTATATAAAGGGATCGGGGGCGGCGCGTGAACTCCCCGGCTCATTTGCTTCCCAGCGTTCGAGTTTTCTGGCGCTCCCGAGCTCTTTGGCTTTTTCGGCAACCTCACCTTTCGGAGTTCGAGGGCGTCGGCGGCAACCGCCGTCATCCCAAGTAAGTTTCCTTCCTTTTCTTCTTTCGGTTGAGTTGGGCGCCCATTTTTTTATTTTTAGGGTTTTCGTCGTGTTTTTTCTATTTTGTATTCTAGGTTTCGTTGATTTAGTAGAATGTCGGATCCGATTGCCTCGGGATCCGGCTCCTCGTCGAAAAACTCCGGATCTACCGGCCCGGCTCGTCGAGTTCGGTCGGCCGCGATGTCGTGGATCGATGCGCGCCCGTCGGAGTGTTGATCCGCATTTGTTCTCTAGTGAAAGCGAAGGGAGCTCCGAATCGGCGGCCCGTTAGCCCTCAAGTCATGGATGAGGTTGATGTGGGCGTTGATATAAAAAGGGTTCCCGGTTGGTGGAGAACTTTCAGCCCAGGCTGACCCAGACCTACAAGGCGAGCCCGAGGCGTCTTTCGGGGCTGTAGGGGTTACGAGGATGGAAGCTATTCTTTTCTTTGAAGGTTCCGGGAGAATCAGGGGCCTCGGCTCTCGCCCGTGAGGTTTATTGGGCGGAACCTCACGTGTCACCGAAGAGGTATTGAATGAGTATGTGCGGAAAGGGTTTATGGATCGGCAGACGAGGTTATTTTGCCGGGCTCCCTCTTGGAGAGAAGTACCCGAATCCTAAGCCTGGCGAAGCTCTTGTTTTCAAGGATTATTTAATTTGGGTTTTCGTCTACCTGCGAGGATTCTTTCATCGGCAATGTCCTTGGCGGTTTGGTTTGCAAATCGCACCATTTAACACCGAATCGTTTACTCGCTGGGGGCATTCCCGTGGGCCATGAAGATGATGGGAGCCTCTCTTTGTGTGGAGACCTTTCTTGATTTTTATGCATTACACAAGAAGCCAAAGAAGATTTGGGATGAGGAAGGGCTGGCGAGCATTGCATCGTTACAATTCGAGCTTACACCTTCATCCCGAAGGGAAACATTAAATCTTGCTCCCACTTTACGCAACAAGTGGTCTAGGTGGACCGCAGTTTTGGTTTTATGCTCGAGTCGGGCGCTAGGAGTGAAGGCAAGCCTCCACATCCGACTGCCGATGAACAGTGCTCTTGAGAGCCGAATGGTCCCCCTTCGCGCAAAATGTCATGTGTCTTTCATTGACAACACCGAGGGGATGCCGAAGCTACCATGGCGTTTCTTGCGACCTTAGGGAGGTAGAGCACTCAGCGACTTGGTCGAGGAATGGATTGCTATGGGGTCCGACCCTTGAGCTCTAGGGTTCGATTAGGTCATTGACCCTCCGAACTATAGCTATGAGACGAACTGGTTCAAGCTGCAGTTCCGTCACGCTTCCACTCGAAGAAAGTGTTCTTGGATTTCGTGACCGGCGGCGATGCTATCCTTGGAGCGGTGGGTAAACGCGAGTATGACATGGCTCAGGAAATCATTGGGGAGAACGCCTGAATCAATAGGGCTTTTGGCGCTATGGGTGTGTCTTACCCTCACCGGCTGACTCCAGCCGAGGCTAAGGCGGAAAAGGGTGCGCGAAAGGCGGCCTACCGAGGAAAAGTTGTTGTTCATGATTCGGCTCCTCTTGAGCGGATCAACAGGCAGAAAACATCTCACCCGAGGAGACCGAAGAGGCCAAGGATGTCGAGGTAGGTCATGATCCGGCTAGGGTTCCCGGTGCCGCATAGCCGAAAGGTTACGTTCGGCCGCACACGCCTGTTTGGGGTTGTTACTTCCGCCTCGGTACTTTGCCCTATCTTCTTTAGGTTTTTTGGCTTTGCTTTTGGTGATTCGCTTAGTTTGCTTTCGACCTTTGATACTAGTCTGTCTTTGTTGTTATTAATGCTCATTCGTCTTTGGCCGCAGGTCATCTCGAGTGATTCGGAAGACATGGCTGGCAAGTCTATGAAAGCCCCCTCGACACCTTGAAGGATGCCAAGATCGGTTTCGACCTGTCCGAACTTCGCCCCCCTCAAGCGACCGCGTGATCTTTTGCTGCGACTGCGAATGCTTTGCGGTTTAGAAGGAACAAAAGTTGAGCAAGGAGGCTCGGCCCGACTACCGCCCCGCCTTAAAAATCGTCGACACCCAAAGGTTGCCCGGGTAAGTCTCGGTTCTACCCTGAGTTGGTCAAGACTTCCGGCGTTTTCAAGGATTGCCTTTTTGGCTTCGGTACACTCTCCCTTGGAAGTCATTCAAGTGACTTTAGGGTGGCCGTTGTGTACTGGGGGATTAGCTCCCGAGGAGATGAGTCCACGAGAGAAGACTTACAAGCTTGCTTGTTGTCTAGGAGCGCGATCGGGGCCTTCGGTTGGTGGCGGGAGTTGACCACAGATCTGCCCCTCCTTCCCTACGAAGAGGGGGTCGATTCGGCACCGAATGCTCCCACTTCCTTCACGACTCCGCGACAGAAAGGAGGCTGGCTGAAGACGGAGCCCCAATGGCTTTTTGATGCCACTGAACTTTTATGCCACCGGGGGTAAATTCTGGTTTCGGTTTTTATCTTACGAATGTAGGTTGTTTGTCACCTACGGTTTAGGTGTTTGTTTGCTTTCCTTTCTAGTCCATGCTTGTTGCCCAACCACGGAGAAGAAATTCGGGGCCAAAGGCAAAGAAGGCTCTTGATCTTAGAAAAGGCCAAGTCCGGCGGTGGCCAAAGGAATTGAAGTCGGGTAACACGCGAAAGCGAAGGCCAAAACCCGGGCTGAACCGCCCGAAAAAGTCGGCGGATCTGGGGCAAAGGGTCAAGGACTTGGAGGAGGAGCGGGCGCCAGCGAAAGCGTAACGGTCGATTTCGCTCACAAGCGGAGCGTGAGATCAAGGTCGGATTTCGACCTTACAGCGATTGCTGGCCTCCTTCGGCGACGAGGCCAACCCGCTGCAGGGCTTCAGCCTTGGGGAGACTCTCCCTTGGCTTGTACAGGAGATTTGCTCCCTGTATGACCGAGTGGAGACCGGCAGGGGCTACGCCTCTTTGGAGACCCTTCGGGCGTTCGGCTCCGCCATGCATAAGCTAGGGTGTCCTCATATTGAGGCCGTGGAGCCGAATGAAGATCCGGGTGTCTATTGGCGTACTCTGCTCCCGGCCCTTTTCGCCAGAAGCAAATTCTATGAGGGCTATTGGCTAAAAAGCGGGAAGGACTGGCGATGTTCCGCCGCGGCGAATCCGGGCCGGTTAGTTCGAGTCTCTCTAACCTTATCCCTTTTGTGTTTTTTGTTAGATTCGACCTTTTATATCACTGAACCGCTTGGCTGGTTATGCAGGATGCTCAGGAGAAGGAGGAGATTCGTGCCAAGGTTAACGCCTTCGTGGCGGAGCGAGATGGCCAGAGTTCTCGCGATGAATCTGGCAGCCCCTCCAACGCCGGCACTCCTCCAGCCCAGCCGAATGCCGGAGCTGATGCCGATAGGGTAGAGAATGTTTGAGGGGCTATTTGTTTCGGCCATGTTGGCCTTGTAATGATACATGTTTAAATTGGTGTTAACTCTTTTGGCGGAGTTCGGGGAGGGGACCTTTGAATTTGAGGAAGATTTTCCTTTGAAAGTTGAGCGTAATGGATTCGACGTGGCGGGACTTCTTGGCTTTGGTTTCGTGAAAGATTTCACGACCGAATGAATGATTTCTTTTCATCACGTCGGCGAAAGGTTATTCGTAGTGGGCAACGCATGCTTGATTTACGGGTACTTTAAACCCCTCTGTTAGGCAACGAAACTTAGTTCGCGGCGTTTTGCTTGAGCCAAAAATAGAGGTGGAGGATGAAACTATTGTACTTCCTCCTCCTAGGTACCGATCTTGTTCTTAGGGACCTTGGATTGAACTGAGTGTGGGAATATAGTTTCGTGCATTCTTGCGAGAGTGTATGATGTTTAGTTTCTCAAATGATTATTCTTATGTTTAAGAAACCCCCCCCCCTTTTTGCGGGAACGAAAGTCATGTAATGTGCCGAATGCAACGTTGTCATTTCAACTTAGATCTTTTTACATTTTGGGTATTGCCCCTGCTCTTTGAATTCTTTAAGTGGACCTGGCCTACCTCGTGGCCGAATCTTTGCCTTCTTGCACATTCGGCCATCTTGGGACCGCAGACTTTTCCCGGGTTTGTAGCTAGGCTGGTAGATGAGGCCGAGGAGTAAGCATTCGAGCCCCGGCGTTTGGGGCCGGATCGGCGACTTGACATTGTTACGTGGCGAGGTTTAGCCGTTTATGCCATGTTTAGATCCTTGATCTTCCGACCTTCTTATGCACTCGGCGACTTCAGGATTGCACCCGGCATGCCGATGGGGATAAACTCATGCAATGGAGAATGCTGTCCCAGGTTTTACGAGCATTCGGCGCTTCCCTTTCGGCTCGCGGGTTGGGTTGGTCTTTCACTTTGAAACCCCGATATTGTCGGCCACCTTGAGTAATCATTGATGTGCTGAGTTGGTCAATGCGCTTCCTACGCAACTCTTTCGAGGGCTAGACCTTGGGGTTCCCATGTGGTAGGATTGTCTTTTCGACAAGCTCTTTCCTAGCAGATAGCTTGTGGGCAAGGCGCCGAGCCGCAAGATTCAACCCTCTCTCCCGTGAATGGCCGAATCTTTGCCTACTCTCTCCTGATTCCTCTCAATCCTAATGAGCCTACGCTCTTCTTGGGCTGTGAGCCTCTTGCATTGTTCTTGGTGGCTACCTAAAGATGTTCCCTCTACAGCTTATGGCTGCTTTCTGAAGGATATGCGACCCTTGGGTCCTGTTTTATAGTGGCTTGGGTTGTCCTTATCGGATCCCGGGCCTTTATTGTCTTGATTGCCCGAGGACATAGCCTTGGGACGCGCGCTTTGATACACCCTTCATTAAATGGATGCACCTACTTTAGTCCTTTCTGGACTTTAATGGTTGTTTGCCTTAGTGCATTCTTTAAGTATCTTGGGCGTGCTTTAATGGTCAAGCTACACTTTTTTGCGGGTTTCTCCACTCATGCTCCGCTTTTGACTCTTTGGTCAATTTCGGATGATCTGGGCTTGTTAGCCTCAGTTGTGATCTTTGGAAGTTGTCACTTTTTGACTTCCTCCTGACTTTCGGTCCTTTCTGACCTTAGTCTTTCGGCTTTTATGCCTTTGTTTGCTGATCTCTTCAAAGCATATACCATTTTCGGGCATGATGTACGCCAAATATATCAAGTGTGACTTAGTCACTTCTTGTTTTCGGCTTTCTCTTTAGTCTTTATCTTTGTGTTTGGGGAAAAAGAAACCTTTATAGGGGTTCACGACCGAATGTTTCTAGGTTGCCTCGTTAAAAAACCTCACACCCTCGAAAGGGCTTCCCCTGTGAGGAAAAAGAGCGCAACCCACTGTAGTTTCATACCTTACTTATTACAAAACCCCGATAAAGGAAAAGAAAATTACAACTCTGTCTCGGGGAGCATTCGTCACAGCGTAGAATCTACGGAGATTGTCCGCGTTCCACGTGTGGGGTGGTTTTAAATCGCCTTCTTACGTCTTGAGCCGAAACACCCGGGCTTGACCATGCTTCGCGACGACGAAAGGCCCGTACCATTGGGATTGTAGCTTGCCCTACTTGTCCGCGTGCCGAATCAAGACGAGGTCGCCTGGGTAGATGTTCTTGCGCAGCACTTTCTTGTCCCGCCAGCTTTGCGTCTCCTTGTGGTACTTGTCGAGGTTTTTCGCCGCCTGCAACTTTCGAATTCAGATGTGTCGGCGACTACGAACCTTTGTATTTCGATTACATCAGCTATTTGTGTACGAAATGAGCCGAGCTTGAGCTCTTCCTCGGCGTTATGGCTTCTTCCCGTAGAGTAAGCGAAAACGGAGTGAATTTGGTTGCTCGGGACTTGGAGATGTTGTGGCCCCAAACCGCGACGGTCATTTCGGACCGGCCACTTCCCTTTGCTTGTGTCCCATAGAGACTTAGAGATCGGGCCGAGAAGATTAGACCATTGGCCTTTTCGACAACCCTGTTGCTTTGTGGGTGATAAACTGATGCGAAAGTCACTTTAATCGAGAGCTCCTCATAAAAGTTTCGAACTCTATTGAGTCAAATTGCTTGCCGTTGTCCACTGTTATGTAGGATGGGACCCCGGCGGCGACTATCGTTGCCATACGGCCCGATCAAAGTTCTTGAGGTGATTACGCTAGAGGTCTTGCTTCTATCCACTTGGTGAAATACTCGAGTGCCACTTTGCTGCGAATCTCACATTGCACGGAGCTGTTGGTAATGGGCCCACTATGTCTACCCCCAGCGTTGAAGAGGCCTAGTTAGCACTATCGACCTGGTTGGGTTGGACGGTGCGTTTTGTTTCTTGGCGAACATCTGGCAGCTTTCGCATGTCTTCACCAGTTGCTTTGCATCTTCGGCCGCTGATGGCCAGTAAAAACCTTGCCTCATTGCTCTATGGGCAATTTCGTGAGGTCCCCTGTGAGCTCCGCACATTCCTCCATGAATTTCGTCCAGGAGCTTTCGACCTTCTTCGATACTAATGCATTTGAGTTTTGGAGCTACGATGCCGTCCTTGTACAGCTCGCCTCTTATGATGGAGTAGTGCTTGGTTCGTGACTCCATTCGCTGCTGTTCGTGCTTGGACTCAGGCTCATATGTTCTGTCGGGAATGCGAATATTGGGCTTCTCCAATCGTGGCTTGCGATGGCATGAATAGCCCTTGGTACCTCTTCTTCTCTGATTGCTTTTGCCGAAAGTTGTTGGAAGAACACATCCGGAGGGGTTGGGATCCCAAGTGCGGCTGCCTTTGCCCGACTCATCGGCTTCCTTCGCTTTGCTTGCGCGGAATGTACTTTATTGAGAACCCCGAGAAATGCTTCTCCATTGCTCTTATTGCCTGTAAATATCTGACTAGGACTGGCTTTCTGGCTGTGTACTCTTTTTCACAGTGTCCGCTTACTACTTGTGAATCTGTACGAATGATGCATCTCTTGACTCCCATTGCTCTCAGCTTTCGGAGTGCAAGTAGCACCGCTTCATATTCGGCCGTATTATTGGTGCTTGTGAACTGCAGCCTGGCTGCATATCTGATGGACGGCCCCTGCTGAGGTGAGAGTATAGCTGAAATCCTAGTGCCCTTGTCACACCAGGCTCCGTCACAAAATGCAGTCCAAGATGGTTCGTCAAAGACCACTGGATTGCCTTCGGCTGCTATGAAATCCGCTATTGCTTGCGATTTTATGGCTGACCTGTGCTCATAGTCAATTACAAATTCATTCGGTTCGGCGGTCCATTTGCCCACTCGCCTCTGCGGCCCCATTTGTTTTACGACGAGCTTCTAAGGGCTGAGAGGAGACAACCCGAATCTTATGTGCCTGAAAGTAGTGCCTCAGCTTTCGGCTTGCCATCAGGACTGTGTAAGCTATTTTCTCCAGCTCTGAGTAGTTAAGCTTTGCTGCTGAAAGGGCTTCGGATACATAGTAGATAGGAAATTGCTTGAGTTTATTGTCATGCTCTTTCTCTTCGACCAGGACAGCGCTTACCGCCACCGGTGACGCTGCTAAGTATAGTAATAATACGCCTTTGGAGATGGTTTCGACATGGTTGTCGATTGGTGAGGTAATCTTTCGGGTCTTGAAAAGCTTTTTGTTGCTCCGGTCCCCCATTCGAAATCAGGCTTTGTCCTTTAGCACTTTGAAGAAAGGTAAGCCTTTTTCGGTGACCCTTGAGATGAACCCCTCGAGAGCTGCTAGTCGCCTGTGAGCCTCTGGACCTTCTTTCGGCTATCTGGAGGCTTCATGTCTACGATTGCAGCGATCTTGTCCGGATTTGCTTCTATGCCTCTGGCTGACACTAGGCATCCCAACATCTTGCCCTTTGTGATGCCGAAGATGCATTTCTCCGGGTTTAGCTTGAGCCCGCTTCGCCTTAGATTCACGAAGGTTTCTTTTAGATCGCTGATATGTGACTCTTTCGAACTGCTGATTACTACTATATCATCCACATATGTCACCAGGTTCTTCTTCTTCTTCTGCTCTCTAAACACCTCATCCTACATTCTGGAGAAAGTGGATCCGGCGTTCCGCAATCCTTCGGGCATTCGCTTGAAACAATAAGTTCCCCCTAGAGTGATAAAGCTTGTCTTCTCCTCGTCTTCCGGGTTCGGATGTATCGATGATATCCGAGAAAAAAGCGAAAGGCGGACTCATTCTCTCACCACCCGAGGCTAAGTCGATCGTGGGGTGTCTATTCCGGGGAGAGGATACGGGTCTTTCGGACATGCCTTGTTTAGATCGGTGAAGTCTCGCACATTCGCCATTTTTTTATGTTAGGGTCGGATGTCTTCTTACGGACCATGACCACGTTTTGCTAACCATTCGAGGTATTGGACTGGCCCGATTACCCCCCGTCCCGAAAGTCTCGCGGACTTCGGCTCTTCTTCCGCCGCGCTTCTTTCCTCGGATAGCTTCCTCAACCTCTTTTTTTGGGCTTTATGGTCGCCGCCACGCTCAAATTGTCTTTGAGCCAAGTTTCGGCACCCCTTTTAGATCCTCGGTGACCGGGGCAAACACATCCGAGTTGGAGTCAAGGAACGCGGACGGTGAGCTACCTCGTCCGGCCGTGAAGTTCGAGCCAATTATGATTTTTCTTTGGGCCACGTGGAGGATATCGGGACCCTTTTTGTGGATTCGGTCGACTTGACTTTCGGCTCTCGGCCCTTTTCGGTTTTGGGTTCGGATCTTCTTCCTCGTCTTCTTCTCTTTTCGGTCAAAGTTACCTCGTTGATCATGCTATAACCGGGTATCGGCTTTGCGTCTATCTTTCGGTTGCTTCCCGATCTCCCCACACGGTCCACGACACCGAAAGGGGAAGGTATCTTCATGCACAAGAAACTTTGCTTAATTCGCATCGAACTTGCTTATGACTCCTCTGCGCGAATATCGATGTGTAGGGATAGTCTATATTGACTATGTCGAATGTGATGATTTCGGTCCGGCATAAGCCAACCTCACCGAAAGTTACCGCAATGTCCTTCTTTCTGATGGCATCTATCCTCTTCCCTCCGAAACCGAATAGAGCATTGCCCGCTGGTTGCAGCGTCCTCCGTTCCATGTCCATGCTTTGGAAGGCCTTGATGAACAAGATATCTGTTGAGCTTCCATTATCTACCAGGATGTTGTGAAGTGTGAATTTATCCACGTTTGCGGTTGCCACGAATGCGTCGTGTATGCGGGTAATCTCTTAGCCTAAAGTCACTTTCGTCAAATGTGATTGGAACCATTGACCAAGCTGGCCTATTCAAGGGCGTCTCGGTGTTACCGTGTGTACTCTTCTTACATAGTCCCTTCTAGCTCTTTTTGTTTTTCGTGCTCGGGTTAGATCCACCTAAGTGATCGCGTAGATGTGTCCCTGAGACGGCAGTACCGAATTCACAACCTGTTTTCTCGATCGCTTTCGGGCTTCATGTGCACGTTTACTGTTGCGGTTGTTCTAGGTTTCGGGGAAGATGCCGCCATTGATGGAGGCCGGTTTTATGGATATAACCCGGGTAGTTCGAGTCTTACCGATGGTGATGAGCCGGAAGCATGGAAGTCCCGCTGTACTAATGGAGGCGGGGTGGCAATCGAGTGTTCGATAACCGAAATATGCATTCGGCCGCACGCCTTTGCTATTTCTCTCATGTTGAACACATGCTTTGGTGCTTGACTACCCTACGAGCTTTCGTCCTTTGATTTCTGCTCCTTGGCCATCTGCCCATACTTGCAGTCTCTATTGAAATGACCCATGTTTTCGCCGCAGACGAAACAATACGGTACTCTTGGTCCATCCCGGCCTCTTCCGCGGCCTCTGCCCCTTGAGCCTCGGCCACCGCGGTTGGACTGATTCGCTTTTGAGTTTGAGGCTTCCCAGAGCCCGGCTCTTGACTGGGTTCGGCCGTTTGAGCCGAATCATCTTGTACTGCTTGTTGACCGGACGAGGAGTCTTGCCACCCCTTTGGGTATTGTTTGCATTTGGATGCGGCGATTGTTGTTTTTCGTCCTTCCTCGCTGCCTTTCTTCTTTACAAACCTTCTTCGGACTTGGCAAACTTTTTGATCTGGGTCGTATAACTTCGGTCAAAGTTTTGGGTTCCTCCTGTCTAGGAGCCTTGCAAGACCGACCAATGGCCATGCCCTCGATTGCCGCTGCTATCACTACTTCATCCGAGACATTCGGCGTTTGAGCGCGAAGCTGCACTATCTTTTCAAGATATTGTGTCAGTGACTCTCCATCCTCTTGCTTGAGCTTTAGGAAATCCTTGGTTCCCTTTTTCAAGGCCCGGAAACCCTCAAAGGTGATGATTAACTGCTCTCTCAGCTGTTTCCAATTTCTTATTGAAAGCGGACGTAGGGCGATGTACCATTCATGCGCGATGTCTTCTCTTGCCATGATGAGAGATTTTGCGAGTGACCGAATCTCCTCCCCGAATGTACTGCGGCTTCATAGCTTGCGATGAACTTCCTTGGATCTGATTTTCCATTGAATGATGGCAGTCTGGGTTTGTACCCTATCGGCCATGGGCTTAGCTGTAATTCCGGCGCGAGCGGCGAGACCGGGTCGACCTCCCTATCCGCGACAAAACTGGTTCTTGCCCCTCCGTGGGATGGTGTTGTGTTTTTCTCCATCTGAGCTATCTCTCGGAGCAAATTCTCTTTCTCTATTTCGGCCCGGCTTCAGCTGCTCACACGCCGAGTCTTCTCTTAAATTTTTTTGCCTCTCCTTTCATCATTGCATCTTTTTGAGCTCTCAACTCTCCGAGTTCGGCCTGTCCGAGGCTCAGCTCTTGTATCGGCCGGAGCGTTGTTCTGCTCATTACCACCGCCGTGCTCGAAAGTGGCTGCTCTTCTTTGAGTCTTCTCCATCCTCACGGAACTTCGGGCCTCCCCGCTCCGGAAGGGCCTTGGCCGCTTATTGCCCCAGACCGGTAGCCGCATCTTGTTTTTCGCCTTGGCCCCGACTGTCGGAGTAATGACCTCGGCCGGAGGATCCGATGGGGATCCGCCGGGGAGATCCGACCGGTGCCGCCCGGCGCCGCCTTGATCTTCCTCGCCCGGAGCCATGGCTTGCCCGCTGAACCACGGTGGGCGCCAATGTTGGTGTAGCCCCCCAGGCGAGGCCACCCCCCAGGCGGGGGCGAATCACTCAACCGGACCAAAACGGACACACGAAGGGTATGCAAAACGGAGTACTCTTTCCATTAATTCTCTCTCTGTCTTTACAAGGCCCCTTGGGGGTCTATTTATAGTCCGTGGACTATTACAATCCTGATTTGTCCTCCTACCAACCCTAGATCCCCACGCCTCCAGCCGATGATCAGGGGTAAAACGGTACTTTCCCACCTTGCGATCCCACCTACCCACCTTGGGTCGCTCGGCGTTGGATCACCCGATTGCACGCATGACAACACCGAGAAGACATTCATCAACGGTCCCCCACCCCGCGGTCGGCGGCCGCTTTTGACCACGCTAGCCGGGCCCGGGGGATCTATCTTTGGGTCCCCGCTCTTGAGGCGAAAGCACGGGCATTCGGCATGTTTGACCCGAATGTTGACTCGTTCGCCCGGCATGACTCCCGGCGATTGTCATAGGGCGGAAGTTTCAGCATTCGACTACGGGCGAATATTCACGACCGACCATTATTTGTCGCTTCCACGGGCCCGGAGCTCTTGGTAGGCCGCACGCGCATTCGGCATGTTTGACCCGAATGTCGGCCGCGCTTCGCCAGTAGCGACTCGAACGGCGCCATTGGGCGGAAGTTCCGGCGATTCGACTACCCAGGCGAACGTTATAGCTTTCGACCATTCACTTTGTCGCTTCCTCGGGACGGAGCTCTTGGTGGTCAAGCGTCCGCCAGCCCGTTGTGGCCGAATGCTTCCGCTTTCGTTTGTGACCTACGAAACTCCTGCCTTCCGGGCTTCATCCCTTGTGTCCCCTCGATCCGCGGCACGCCTTCGGACCCGAATCTAAAGGCTCTCGGCCCCGAGGCTGAATCTCGACCTCTTGGGCCACCTCCGATTCTGGCTTCTCAAGGGCCGACCGTAGGGGGGTGGGCAGGTTCCGGCCTCCCCCAACATCGGCGAATTATCCTTTAGATTAGAAGGTCTCGTATCCTATTAGATTAGGTCCGCGGCGTTTTCCTGTTTTACGGTAGTGCATGCTCGCGTCTGTTTCATCAACTCTCTATATTTCCATTTGCTTAATGGAAATGGGGTTACCTCGGTTCCAAAAAAAAAAGTGTAGCAATTAATCTGATGAAAATTTGCAGCTCAAAATTTAAATCATGGTGTCACAAGACATAAGCTGCAACAAGATCTACCATAACTTCTTATGGTTTAAAACTAAATGCAAGTTGAATACACATGGAGAGGTGTCATGCAAAAAAAGAAAAACTACTATGAATATGGATGCAACAAAAACTATAATGTAATTGATAAATTCATTACAAACTGATAGAGTTTAAAGAGAATCCATATGGGTATTGAGTTAAATAAACAAAAAAGAGATTTATATGTCTCTTTCAGTCATATTAATACTTTTCCCATGGGTTATATAGCATGGCACCAATATGTGCTTTCAATATATTTTGTTGAGTGTCTTTGTTGGATGACGCTCATAAAATAAATTATAGACTTTAAATGTTATAGAAAGCTAAACCTTAAAAAATAACAGGGCTTGCTCACCTTGGCGAGAAATAGCTGCATGCAAGATATTCCGTCCATATGGCCCGGAGTAGTAGGATAGCTTCCTTTTGCTTCTACTACTGCTTGCGTCGAACAGATGGCGCGCAATGTCCATTTCCCCAATGAAACGGCCAGGTAGAACGGGGAGCAGGCAGCACCTGCATCGTCAACTGGAATAACGCTGCTGCATGCCAGCTCTGAATCCAGATAGAGCAAGCGGTCAATAATGGCCTTGTTGGCGGCGCGGACGGCGTGGTGCAGGGCGGTCTCCCCAAGGTCATTCTGCAGTCTCAGGAACGCCCTCACCGCCGCCTCGCCGCCGGTCACCAGAGCAACCAGATGGGAGATCATGTCGGCGTTCCCAGCACCCGCGGCGCAGTGCAGGGGCGTGTCGCCCTTGCTGTTGCGTGCTGCTAGGAGACCCTTGCGGACCTGCTCGTGGATCATCGTGGCGCAGTCGAGGAACTCCAGGCTGTCACCACTTGCGGCGACGACATGGAGCAGGGAGTCCCCCTCGCCTGCGGTCACCCCATCGCGTTCGAGGAGCGGGATTGGTTGTGCCACAGCAGCATGAGGAGGAGGCGGAAGCCGACGACGATCGACTTCCACTACTACGGCTTTGCTGTCTTTGGCTTCTGCCTTGGGCACCTGCATGCCACTGTCGACGTTGTCGTCGCCGTCGTCCTTCATTAGCCCTAGCAGATCCTTGAGTTGCTTCCTGTCGCCGCGGCGAGCAGCCATTAATAACCTGGGATCTAGCATCCGTGCGTTGTCATTGTTGCCAATTGCAGCAGCAGCAGCAGCTTGGTCGATTTCTCTGGGAACTACGGCGGCCATGGGTGTGCTCGCAGCAGCTTGCTAGGCCAGTGGGTTACAGACCCTCTTCTTGGCGCTACAGTATATCTGCTTGTTGCTGGCTTGCTGTGGGTGTGTTACTGTGTTGTCGTTGCGGTGTTATCTAACTAGATACTCTGATGAGCTTTTGTTTGTGTCGGGGATTTCGTGGGTAACCTGAGGGTTACCCGCGTCTCCTCTGTATCTGGTTACCGGCCTTTCTTTAGGCCTTTCTGCTTAATGAAAAACGCGCCAACTTAGGTGGGCGTGGTCTCGAAAAAAAGATACTCTGATGAGCCTATACATACATAGCCGTCCATCGCCGGGCTTTAGCAGGGGTCTCCCTGTTTGGAGCTCCCGGCAGCCAGCACACATGCTCCAGTTGGTTCTCTTTTGGCAGGGGCTCCAACTTCTTTGAAAAAAGGATGAAAAGCCATATCTTGCTAGCTTCATCTTCCAAACCAAAACTATTTAAACTTCATCACTTTTTGCTTAGTTTAGCCGTAAGCCGTTTCTGCATGTGTGTGTTTTTTAGGCCAGTCTCAATGGAGAGTTTCACCTCCCGGTTTTCAAGATATGAAACTTTGGTATGAAATAGGCATCTCCCTCAATGCATAGTTTCATTGCACCATGGTGAAACTGTGCCTAAAGGTTTCACCATGGTGAAACTCTTTCCCTTCTCTCTCCTAAGAGTTTCATGCAAAAGTGAAATTTTTGCTGATATGGTATTGCATTTAATTTGCATGAAAACACTCATGAAACTCCCATTGAGACTGGCCTTACAAGGTGTCTCCAACAAAAACCGTGCCAAAGAGAGCATAAGGTTCTCTCGACTTCTCTAAAAATGGTAAAACCAAAGCAGGGAGGCCATATTATTTTGTTGGTCTCGGCTTCACTATTCTTAGCTTGGTTTTGGCTTTAGAAACTGTTCTCTTATGTGTACATGTACATCTGGCAGGGCTTTTGAATAGCCAATACAGAAGTCCCAACAAAAAACCCTACCAAAGAAAAAAAACATAAGCAGTTTAGTAGTCGTAAAACAGGCTGAATCTTGACATGGAGGCTGGAGAGAGGGGAGGAGAGCGAAAAGAAGTAGGTTGTAACTTACAACTAACTTATGCATAAGAAAAAAAAAACTTTGAGATAAATAAGTAGGCTGTAAGCTAGCAACCGGATATATGCTCGTATATATTATTAGCCTTTGCCCTTATAAAGCAACGACTTCATCCCCTAAAGTCTCTAGGAGTCGGAGCTCAGTCACGGGCACTTTAAAACCGAAAACCGAACTTTAAACCGAACCGAACCGAAACCGAGCTGAATTGTCGGTTTTTCGGTTTTTCGGTTCGGTTTTGGTTTCAGTTCTGAGAAAATCGGTGATCGGCTCGGTGTTCGGTTCTTGTCTCCACGGAACCGATTCCCGAACAACCGATGTTTAGTTCGCAAGTTGAAGTAAGCGGTCGGGCAAGCGGCGTCGTTACCGGCCCACCAGTTATGGCCCATCAAGACAGCAATACATTCAGCCCCCGCTGGCCTCACGCGAAAGCATTCGGGCTCCAGCGCACCCTAACCCTATCCCTTCGCCCCTTTCGAGTTCGAGGCAGCGGCGCGACGCCCGTCAGGTCAGCGGCGACGGCGCGATGCCGAGGCAAGCCAGCGGCAGCGGCAGCCCGGTGCGACGGCCCGCGGCGCGTGCGTTCGCTCGCGGACACTAGTTGGAGGCGGCGGCGGCAGCAGCGGCATCGCGTGTTCGTGGATCCTGTCCAGGCGGCTACAGCGAAGGAATGCGTTAGCAGACTTGTGAATGCTTGCTGTTCTCTTTGCTTGCTTGCTTCTTCCTGCCGTGATTGCTTTGGCTATATTGAATTGTTTCTGCGTCGAGTTGCTGATTTGCTTCTCCTTGACATCAACGCTGATTCGCGTGCTTTGTTATCTTCCATCGGTTGGTTCGGTTAAAACCGAAAAACAGAAGAAAAAACCGAAACCGAACTTGTCGGTTCCTGATTTTTACGTCAAACCGATCGGTTGCTAGTGTTTGGAAACCGAAGTTTATTAAAACCGAATTAACCGAACCGAAATTTCGGTTAAAACCGAATGCCCAGGCTGAGTCGGAGCTAGCCCTTCTTGAACCAGGAGCCAGAGCCAAAAATACATTAATGTCATTTATATATGAATATCATTTCATAATGAAAATCATAAAAATTCATTGTTGTCATGTGTGACAGCATTGAGTAGGGTCGGCTTCGATCGCTATACACTACGTATAACTGTGTGCGTGCTTTTGCGGGCAGCAAACTAAAGAATGATCGAGTAGATAGATGCGCCTCCATGGCAAGAGCAGAGCACGCAATCAAAGATGCATGCCAACAAGAGAAATCATTAAATTTAAAGGTGCAGAAAGTGCCTCCTAGGTCGATCGGGTCCTTGTAAATCACGATATTTCACTGTCTTTTGTGACGAGAAAGGATCTATCATCGGCGCTTTAGTGTCGTATATATATACTCTTGCGCAGGCAGCACGCAAAGATACACATGGCAAGAGAGAAACTAAAGGTGCACGTGTGCTGAAAGGTTGTTCGGTGCTCCTTGTTAATTTCGAACGGTTTTGTCAGCAAGGCATCCTAGCTAGAACCAGTACGTCCTGCCCAGGGCTGCAAATCTATGATGTTCTTTAGATGCAGATGATGCCTCATTCTTTGCAGAGCCAACCCCCACAGAATTGGACCACCTTCATAGGATCCTCCACTTCATTAGACAATGTTCCAGCTAGGCTCAACAAGGTAAATAACTCCAAAGACAGATATCATACCTGTTAATCTTTGACCCTACGATTCTTGCAACAAAAGAAGGCCAACCATTGGGCCACGTCACCTGCCTTGCTCTCATCCGTTAGATCACAAACCGATGGCATCAAGCACCTCAACGTGGCTCATAACAAAGCCAGTTCTAATGCCTCCATGAAGACTCTCGAAGTCACGGCCAGAAGACATAGCGTTGTATTTTTACCTGGCGCTCCTCTCTTCTGTCCATATCGCAGAAGTTACCAACACTGGCGGAGCTACATTGATGCCCGGGTATTCCTAGGAATACCCAACTTTTCTTGTACAACCATGAGTATATATATAGGTATACTCAAATGTATAATGTATATTGGTCATTTTCGAACACAAAGTCAGCCCACAGCCAATTTCCCCGGCCTCCTTTCCTCGGCCCACAAGAGACAAGAGCTCAACTCAAGGCCCAGAGGGGCAGTATGGCACATGAATCTGTCTTCATCGGATGCCTGCAGAGTTTCATCAAGTGTTTGAATCAAAACGGGAGGGTACACAAAATCAAGTGAAAAGCGATCAGCGAGGAAATTGGTTTCTAAGGTTGAGTCCAAGTCTGTACTCCTCCGTGTAACTTGTCAAACAATTGAGATATAATACTTGTGACTTTGTCAGACTCACAGTTGAGAGGCCATCAAGAACATTGAATTGCAATTACAGGTGCAACTGCAGTAGGCCTTGCCATTATGCGTTATGTTACTATTACAAAAATCCTGATTCATACATAAACAATTAAACCCCTGTTTTAAAGGCGTCGCCTAGGCGATGACTAGGCGCGGGAAACGGCTGGGCGTCGGGAGTCACCTTGTGAGGCCGCGTATGGCGTCCGCCTCGACGTCTAAGGCGTCCGACTTACGCATCAGGCGTCTAGGGCGTCGCCTAGGAGGCCATGGCGGTCGCCTTGCGCGCGGGGAAGCAGGGCGGGAAAGAAATCGATCCATGCCGCCTTCCGTGCTTTCCGCACGCCCTTCCGCGCTGGAAAGGAATCGGGCGCGGGAAGGAAATCAGAAGGAAATATCGCGCGGGAAGGAAATCGCGTCTTTGGAGAGAAAGGGATAAGAAGGGGAGCAGAGGTCGAGAGAAGGAAATCCACCACACCTGCCGAGTTCCGCTTCCTCTGCGCGCGCCGAGCATCCCGCGTGGTTTCATCAATTCCAGTGCGAGAGAAGAGGGATTGGGGCTTCTTCTCCATGCGCTCAGGCTCGGGCATCCCAAACACACGGCCGTGCTTGCTAGTATGTCTCTTCTCTCCCTCTTCCTGTCCTCTCTCCTCTCTTGAAGGTCAAAGCTTTCCTACTCTGTTTCTCCCCTGCTGGCTGTTGCTCTGCTCTTACCCCTACGCTCTGGTTTCACAGTTAGCACAATGGCAGGAGTTCGAGATCCATCCAGGAAGTATGCCTCTGGCCGACCTTTGCAACAAAGATGCGGTGACATGCACCCAATGTGGCCAGTCATTTTTGGAGGGATAAAAAAGGTTGAAGCAACATCCGGCTGGTGGCTTTGGAGATACAAAAGTATGCACAATGACTACTACTACAATTAGAAAGGAGATGAGGGATGACTTAGAAACCAGGAGGAGAATGCACTAGCAGCAGTGCAGAACTAAGAGATGAGAAATCTTAGAGTTGCTATCTTACTATTTGATGGTGTGTAGTAGTAGTCTAGTAGCACCACTTATTATTGTATTAATTAATTGCTAAGAGATGACAATATTAATGTCTGATTTGCTTCTGAATTTTTAGTTAACTAATATATTAATATGTTATATGGCGTCGCCTAGGCGGTCGCCTTTATTCGCCTAGGCGTCCGGAAGGGTCGCTCGGCTCGCCTCGCCTCGCCTTACCGCCTTTAAAACAGGGAATTAAACTCCATCCGTAGTATAAGATGGCTATGGCTGCACGTATCAACTCCTGGACATCTTGGCAGTTATCATTTTCTGCAAACAAGACAGCAGTGTCATGAGCACAGAGAACAGTTAACACTGTTAAGCAAGATAATTCCACAAAAGGCGCACCATATGATAAACCAAATGTCACTCGCTCTGATCTCAATGTTGGAATAAGCGACGAGACAATCTTCGCAGTGACCAGTGAGCCCATTCATTCATTTCATACAGCAAATCTTGAAAGGCCAACAATGCATAACATCTTGCAGAATTATAGAACAGACAGCAAAGTTTTCCAAGAACAAGATCATTTCATTAATTTCAGAAAATGAGCAATCACATTCCATTGCAGTAGTGAGGCCAACACATCTAGAACATTACTACTACGATCCTACAGGATAAGCACGGCACGAAACGAATTCCAGCATCTATTTCTAGCAGCACTCCGAGTCTCCGACGTACGACGGGCAGAAGAGGCACGAGGCGCTCAGGCCCTCTCGCCCCTGATGCGGCGGGCGAGCTGGATATCCTTGGGCATGATGGTGACGCGCTTGGCGTGGATGGCGCAGAGGTTGGTGTCCTCGAAGAGCCCGACGAGGTACGCCTCGGCGGCCTCCTGCAGGGCGGCGACGGCGGAGGACTGGAACCGGAGGTCCGTCTTGAAGTCCTGCGCGATCTCCCGCACCAGGCGCTGGAACGGGAGCTTCCGGATCAGCAGCTCCGTGCTCTTCTGGTACTTGCGGATCTCCCGCAGCGCCACGGTGCCCGGGCGGAACCTGTGCGGCTTCTTCACGCCGCCGGTTGCTGGGGCTGACTTGCGCGCCGCCTTCGTAGCCAGCTGCTTCCGCGGCGCCTTGCCGCCCGTCGACTTGCGCGCCGTCTGCTTCGTGCGGGCCATCGGAGCGGAGCTGCGAGGAGGCTTGGATCGGTCCATTAGAGATTGGATGATTCGGAGGTTGCAGGGGAATTGGAATGCTATTTGCGGTGAGAGGATTCAAGGATTCCGGGTGAGATGAATATTTGTAATTGTTTCACGGGTGGACGCGGGAACTGAAAAACTTTGGATGGCGCAGGCCGGGAAGAGGCGGTGGCCGTTGGATGGAGATGGACGGTGGGGGTGGCGATCCGCGTGATGGGTGACGGTGCGACGCCATTGGCTGAGCGGACTTTGGCAGGGATCATGGGCCCCACCACTCTTTCAGCTGGAGGAACGGGCCGGCGGTGCACGGCGTAACGTCAGGATGGGCCGGGCTGCTTGGGAAGGCTTCCAAGCTGGAAATGGCCCAATCGGGAAAGACTAGTGTTGACAGTGAGACTAAACACTAATAATTGAGAGGGCAAAGATCAAAGATGACTTGATGAGTTGATGGAGGATGTTCTTCTTGGCTCACTGTCCCTTGTGGAATGTTGTCCTCTTCGAGTTGCTTGCAGAAAATGACTGGGATTGGAGTCCAACATCAGCATAATTATACTTCTAGGCAAGTGATCTGAGATAGTTAATCACGGTCAAGGCTTCCATATCTAGCGTCCACGCCTCCATCAGTCCAGCTCCAAGCAAAGGTTTTTAAAGACGTCCAGTATGTATGTATATCCAAGGAGCAAGGCGGTATGCTCATTACCAACCTGGTTGAGGGAAATATAAATCATAGTTCAGGTGAGGGGTCCCAATTATTCACTACTCTGCATGTGTTTCGTGCTTTCTTCCATTGTCCATGAGCATGACAATATGGAGTAGTAAGAGTCTACCATCTTTGTCAGTATTTCAATATATATGTCTGCAGATACTAGCATCAGCAGCAGTAGCTAGGTTAGATTTTGTGTAAAAATAGTTGAATAATAGAACTCTCTACATTGTTTTGTGAACAGATCATCTGAGATGTCCAATAGCGAGAGTGCACCGCTACTTGCTGAAAGTGCTGGTGAAGTTGCACCTCGTTCCAATCGCAGCAGGAAAAGATCTGTAGTGTGGCAGTATTTTGAAGAATTGACAAATGAAGGAAAAGCAAGATGCAAGCATTGTGGGTTAAGGCTTTCTTATCACAAAGGCATTGGAATATCTCACCTTCAGAACCATGTTAGGATATCTTGCAAAGAATTCCCCCCTGATATTGATCGTAGTGCGATCTTTCCAAAGAGTGTGTCAAGTGTAGATCTTCGCAATTTTGTACTGGATCCTAAGGTGGTGAGGGATTTTATGACTAAATTTTGGATCACTGCGAATGTTGCCTTTAAGAAGATAGAAAATGGGTTTTTCAAGAGAATGATGAGATCAGCGCATCCTAGCCTAGCAGTCCATGGTAGACAGACACTAAAGAATGATTGCATGTTAGTGTACAGAGAAGAAAAGATAAAGATAGCTAATGCTTTTGCCAATATTGATTCTTCTGTTAGCTTCACTTCAGACATGTGGACTTCAAATCAGAATCTTGGATATATTTTTTTTTTTTTTTTTTTTGAGAAAATGGCGGGGAGCTCTGCCTCTCAATTAAGAAGGTAGAAATTAATGTACAAGAAGGGTAGCCGAACATAGTGCAATCGCACGGGAAGGGCCAACCCACCCACACGGCGCGGTAGAACTCACAAGCGCCACGAGTCATCGTTGCCAACCTTGATTGCAAAGCAACCGGCCAGCTCCAACTCCCCATGACGGACCCGGACAAACCAAACGAAAACAAGCACACCGCCCAAAGCGAAAGTCCACAACCGGTCATCGTTGCCCAGCTCGGTGAAGAGCAGCTCCGACTTCCAATCATGAAACCTCGCCCCCCCGGCTCTTGCCCGACTTCCGAAGCGAACCGGCCGACAATAGAAGGGGGTTCGCAATGCGTCATCGTTGCCAAACCCCGTCCCCAGCGGCGGCGGCTCGACTTCGCGCGCAATCCCCCTCCACACGCACGCCGGGCGCCGAAGATGAAGAGCATCAAACCAAGGATCGAAGTCGTGGCCCTGCGAAAGAAGCGGCGCCTTCGGGGAAGGGGATGATTGGAAGCGCCACCGCCGCTCGTCCAAGATGGACAGGGCTTTCGCCAGCCCAAGGAGACTGGGGGATCACGACGCCCCAACAGGGAAACGACGCCCGAGCGCCGCCGTCATCAAGGCTTTCGCCCAAGAGATCCCCCGGTACAAACGTCCGGCAAGACCCAGGACAAAGTTCTTTGTTGTCGTCGCCGCCGCTGCTCGGCGTCTCACAAAACCCCCTCCCGGAGGGCTGGACGCGCCGGGCTGCCTTGCCGCGGCCGCGGCTGCGTCGACGTACCACCCCTCGGTCGAGGCCCCATGGAACCGAGCCTGCGTCTTGCAGCGCGTGTCCCATCGCCGCCCGCGTCGAAGCCGCGGTCGCCCTCGGCGCCCGGCGTAGCACCCATAGCCAGCGTAACCACCCGACCGGCCCGTCGTCGACCACGAGCACCCCACCCGCTGTGGTTGCCGCTGCAGCCCGGGAGACCATGGGTCCCCAGGGATCGAGCCCCTTCCGGCGCGGCCGACCCGCCAAGGTCGGCACCACCACGGCCGCCCCCAACTGGGTCGCGGATCGATCGCCGAGCCGGATCCGGCCGCCAGGCCGGGGCGAGCCCGAACCGGCCCGCCGGCGCGCCAAGCGAGGGAGGAGGAGGAGGGAGGGAGGAAGAGGAGCCCGCCGCCGCCACCCTGCTCGCCCACCCCGGCCGCGCCCGTCGCGGTGAAGCGAACCGCGCGCCCGAGCTCCACGCCGCGCGAGCGCCGCCTCCCTTGACCGCGCCGCCCGCGCCACCACACCGCGGAGAGGAGAGCGAGCCCCGCCGCCACCATCCCGGCGAGCCGCGCGACCCCTTGCCGGCCCGGCTCCGGCGGCCGGCGGAGCGGGAGAGAGGAGGGGGAGGGAGCGCCAGCGGCGGCTAGGGTTCCCACCGAGCCGCCGCGTGGGGGCGACCAATCTTGGATATATTTGTTTGACTGCTCACTTTATAGATGGAGATTTTAATTTGCACCATCATACAATCAACTTTAAGCAAGTTCCTCATCCTCATAACGCAGCTGCAATACATAGTACTATAATGGACTGTCTTTATGAGTGGGATTTGGCAAACAAAGCATTTTCCTTTACCCTAGACAATGCCTTATCTAATGACAATGCTGTACGAAAACTGCAAGAAACACTTAGGACACACATGCCATTTGGAGGTGCTGATCTTCACGTGAGGTGTACAGCTCATATCTTGAACTTGATTGCCCAAGATGGGATGGCAAAACTAAGGGATGTCATAGAGCCCATTAGGGATGTCATAAAGCATATTTCATCATCCAGCTCCCGATTGCAGATGTTCAATACAATTACACATCAATTCAATCTCAAACCTAAGAGGGGATTCAGCTTAGATGTATCAACGAGGTGGAATTCTACATATGACATGCTGGAGGAAGCTCTTGAGTACAAGGATGCCCTGACCCACTATGCAAACCAGCACAACATTCAAGTACCTACTCTTGAACAGTGGAATCTAGCACAAAGAGTCTGCAAGTTTTTGAAAAATTTCTCAGATACAACCAAAGTGTTCTCACAACATAATTCTCCAAGTGCTCACATGTATGTTGAAGAGGTTTGGGGGATAAGGGAAGTACTTCTTGATGAAGAGCACACAAACGATGATTTCTTGAATCTGGTGTGTGCTGACATGAAGTCAAAGTTTGACAAATACTGGGATGAACCTAACAAAATCCTTTTATATTTCATCTATGCTGGACCCAAGGTACAAGTTGAGTCTTTTGAAATATTGTCTCATGAAAGTGTATGGAAAGGAAGTTGCTGACAGAAAAGCAAATGATGCTCGTAATTGGTTTAAAGCTTACTATTCTCATTATGAAAGCCTGTTGCAAAGGAGTTCCCAAAGTAACATTTCTTCATCACCAGAAGTCGGTTGTTCTTCTAGTACATCCTCTTCATTGTCCGGAAAACGTAAGCTTGGGCTAGAATTTGCTTTGTTCAGGCAGCAAAATAGACCTCATCGCGCAAGAAGGTCAGAAGTTCATGCTTACCTAGATGATTCTTTAGTTCCTACAAGGGAAGGTGAAGAATTCGATGTGCTGCGATGGTGGAAAAGAAACCAAGATCAATACCCTGTACTAGCAAAGATGGCTCGTGACTTTTTGGCCATTCCATTGTCAACTGTAGCCTCTGAATCAACATTCAGTACAGCTGGCATGTTAATTGACAAATATCGCAGCTCTCTAGGTTCTGAAACGGTGGAGGCCCTGATATGTGCAAGAGATTGGCTCAAAGCGTACCTCTCAGATGACGACGATGACGATGGTAACATATTATCTTGTGTGCTTGTCAGTTATTCTGCTCTATTATTCTTCTCTATAGTTTGCTAGGAGTTAGTGTAGTTCTGTACCACCTTTCTGTTCTAAACTATAAAAATTGGTGACGCAGGAGTTCTAATCGATCAAGTGAGGAATTAGTGCTCTCCAAGGTTTTGCAAAATTTCAGATCGAAGCTCTCAAGGTGGTGGCTTTGCATTATCATCCTCAGGAGTCAGTCAAGTTTGCTTTTGTAATTGAGATGGTGAATCTGAAACTCTCAAGATGGGGCTGGTGTGTAGTTAATGTCTTTGTGTTCCAGTAATTTGCATTTTGAAACTCTCAAGTTCCAGTAGTTTGC
This sequence comes from Hyparrhenia diplandra, assembly GCA_015847255.1. Classification (NCBI taxonomy): domain Eukaryota; kingdom Viridiplantae; phylum Streptophyta; class Magnoliopsida; order Poales; family Poaceae; genus Hyparrhenia; species Hyparrhenia diplandra. Next base: position 21,700 of record JADLZK010002297.1, on the reverse strand, counting down.
AAGATAGAGAATCTGAAACTCTCAAGATGGAGAATCTGTTCCAGTAGTCTGCATTTTTATGCTTGAATCTCTGTGTATGGTAAGTAGCTGAGTAGTGTGGGGGTGACTGTAACTTCTTGTACCTGACTACTATCCTGAGTCTGACCATTTGTTGGTATTGTCATTACCATTATATTATGTTAACTAAATGGAATTCAGACTTGCTCATGTAATCAGGGTTGGTTAGACTATTCGGCTAAGATTAGGGGTTGTCATCTGCTATTTTTATCAGGTCCTGTGTTGTGACAGCTTGTGCAGAGCAGCACCAGCAGCATGAGTTACTAAATGATTGCTTGATCGATCAGCATTTTGTTTTCTAGGATGGTCTTGGAGAGCAGCTCAACATTTGCTTTAGCTAGCTGTAGTCACATGTAATGTGCAGCGCAACTTTGCAGGCGGGTGCAGCGTGCAGGTGCAGCCTCGTTGAAAGCATGCAGGTGCAGGCGGATGGACTGGTTGGATGTTATGGATTATAATGCAATGTTGGATCGGATAGGATTGGATCACAATAGATTCTAATAGGATTGGATAGGATGACAGACAAATTTATATTGGACTTTAGTGGATAATCATTAATAGGATAATGGATGTCAATCCATTCCCACGGTTATCCATGACAATATGGAGTAGTAAGAGTCTACCATCTTTGTCAGTATTTATGCCATTGAGAATCTTGTTCTCACCCCGGCGTAGTGGGATCCCTTGATATACCAAAACATAAATCAAACTAATAATGATGGACACTTTAACTAATCTACAATATGTACAGCTACAACTAAACTTTGCAGACTTTTTCCTTTGTGAAAGTGTACGTTTTGCAGGCCAACAAATGATATGCAGTAGTTTCCAAAATACAACATGCAAAAATTTTGACGATAAACTTCTCTGAATGAAACAAACTTTAGGTAGAATTTTGCAAATAACTTACCAGGTCCAGAAGCAAATAATTTTTTTTGAGATTACACAGTAAAATGCGAGATACTCAACACGCACACACACCCCTATGAACATCTTGAAGACCGATCGAGCAAGCTAATCTTGAAGTTCACGAAGTCACCATAGACGCCATTTGTCGATGGGGGGGACGCCGTCTACCATTTAATACATAGTGCGAAAAATCATGAAATAAATACGATATAAAGTGTCGCGTCATCTTCGGGAACCCCAGGTGGAAGGCCCAACCAACGCCCTTTCGCTTGGGAGTCGCCGTGAGTCCCTTGACCCGAAACAAATAATTAGTCCTTCAAGAAGAGTACTTTTGATGAAAACTTCCAAAACAGAAACAGAGACAAATGCAAAAGGAAGCTGCTAACTGGAAAAGTGTAGGTCTGAGTAATATTGTCAAAGGCACCATTGACAACAAATAATTAATTTGAAATATGTACAGCTACGTAAGCTTTGCACACTAACAAATGATGTGCAATAACTTCCAAAACACACATACTCCCTCCGGTTTGGTATTAGAAGTCGTTTAGAACACACGATCTCCAAAACACAACTTTGATTTTTTGTTGTTATAAAAATATTTTTAGAAATGTGATATATGTATACTTTTATCAAAGTATATTTTAAGACAAATCTATTCATATAATTTTCACAACTATAAACTCAATAAATTAAAAGTTATTGATGATTTATATTCTCAATGTTTGACCCAAATCTTGTCCAAAAACGATTTGTAATACCAAACCGAAGGGAGTATCAAACAAACTGGTGAATTTTTCCTTCGACTTCCCAGGTTCTGAGGCAAACAATTACATCCTGATGAAAAAAGTAAAAACAGACACGGAGACACATGCCAATGAAAGCTGCAATTAGCATTACCAATTCACAATCAGTTCCAGGGGCATGTATGAATGACATGCTGGATTCAACAAGTCACTGATAGCTTGAACTCACTCCGGCCAGGTGAAATGAGTGAGGGCAGCACAGCACATCTTGTAGCAAGGTAATTCATTCATAAATTTAAACCAAGACCATTCATTGATTTCAGAAGTGTAGAACAGACAGCAAAGTCTTCCTAGAACAAGGGTCATTGATTAATCTCAGAAATGAGCAATCACATTCCATTGCAGTAGAGCGGCCAGCACATCCAGAACATCACTACTCCTATCCTACAGGATAAGCACGACACGAAACGAAATCCACCATCTAATTCTACCAACAGCACGGACGGGGCGCTCAGGCCCCTCTCGCCACGGATGCGGCGCGCGAGCTGGATATCCTTGGGCATGATGGTGACGCGCTTGGCGTGGATGGCGCAGAGGTTGGTGTCCTCGAAGAGCCCGACGAGGTAGGCCTCGGCGGCCTCCTGCAGGGCGGCGACGGCGGAGGACTGGAACCGGAGGTCCGTCTTGAAGTCCTGCGCGATCTCACGCACCAGGCGCTGGAACGGGAGCTTCCGGATCAGCAGCTCCGTGCTCTTCTGGTACTTGCGGATCTCGCGCAGCGCGACGGTGCCCGGGCGGAACCTGTGCGGCTTCTTCACGCCGCCGGTTGCTGGGGCTGACTTGCGCGCCGCCTTCGTCGCCAGCTGCTTCCGCGGCGCCTTGCCGCCCGTCGACTTGCGCGCCGTCTGCTTCGTGCGGGCCATCGGAGCGGAGAGAGAGGGTGGGGTGAGCGGCGGCGGCGGCGCGAGGAGATTTGGAGGAGGGAGGATTCGAAACTTGGAATGCGGATGCGAGCTGTGGATGAAACCATGGGCGGGTATTTGTAGCGAGTAGCAAGGCGGGATCGCGAAAATTTTGGGGAGCGAGGCGCGCGGGGTGGGGAAGGAGAGGATGGGTGGGTCTGGGCCGTCGGATGGAGATGGACGGTGGACGAGGGGGCTGATGGTGGCGGCGATCCGTGTGACGGGTGATGCTGCGACGCCATTGGCCGAGGCGGTTTTGAGTGGATCGTGGGACCCACAAGGTGTCTCGTGATTCTCTCTCTGTCTCTTGTATACTCACGTGTTATGAAACACAAATTTACCGCTAATCTGCTACTCCCTCCGTCCCCAAAATAAATGACGCGTTTTTAGCTTTAAAACATCTACCCGACAATTATATATTAAAATAGAATTAATATTTATATTACATAATTAGTATTATTGGAAAGATCTTTTGATTTAGTTTTTAACAAATTTATTTAGAGATTTAAATCTTCTACGTATTTTCTATAAATCGAAATCAAACTTGTGGCACGAAAACCCAAAACGTCGTTTATTTTGGGACGGAGGGAGTAGCTTTTAATATATGCAAACTCAACTGTAACAAACAAAAAAAAAATGATTGTTTCTAAGCTACACAAACTAGTATCTTGTGATTTATTTTATTTTATTTTACCTAGCTGCACATGGTTATTCATGGACGACACCCACATCTAAAAAAGGGGGGCCCAAAAAAAAAGAGCTATTAATATTGGTTATAGTTTTTTTTTTTTTTGATTATACTCAAGTATATTTAGAAACTTATCACTTTTTCCATTAGATAATAAAAGTTTATATATGTTATATATATCATTAGTCTATCCAGGAACATGCTTGCAACCAAACCGATCTACTTCCAATTTCTTTTTTTTTTTTTTTTTTTTTGAAAACCGGAGGGTTGGGCCCCAATTGAGACACTTTATTATTTATTAAAAACAGAGATGGAAACTTCCAATTTTCTTGCAACATTTTTTGTTGGGCAAGTTATTTAGACCTCTAACCAAAAAACAAGCCCAAGCTATTTTCGTTACTTTGGCACGAGAGGCGGTTCAACTCATCTTGGCTACCAAAGTAGCAAGCCAAGTAGGATTAAAAGCTCACAAAAAATAGTATAGTCTTGTCTCCTACTTTTGTTTCACTTGTTTCCGTATTTGTGTCATCCGATTGTGGTATTTTCGGAAGTAGAGTGGATTTCGAGTCCATTTTGTGTGCGGACGATTAGCCAACTAATGTTGTGAAAGAAAAATAAAATTATTTTGTTATGAGAGAAAAACAAAATACAATGACCGATAAGCCACATTGATAAGTTCAAGCTTAACAGGCATGACTAACAATTGCATGTCATCATTTTAATACTCCTATTAGGCCAATCTCAATGGGAGTTTCATGAGTGTTTTCATGCACATTAAATGCAGCCACACATCATCAAAATTTCACTTTTTTGCATGAAACCCCTAGGAGAGAGAAAAAGAAAGAGTTTCACCATGGTGAAACCTTTGGGCAATCGCTTCACATGTATTGGAAACCGTGTGAAACCTCCATTGAGACACAAATAGAGTTTCACCATTTAACTATGCTATTAAACCATGCAATGAGAGAGAGGTTGTGGGACCCTTGAGCCTATGAAACTGTGCATTGAGGGAGACGTCTATTTCATACTAAAGTTTCACATCTTAGAAACCGGGAGGTGAAACTCTCCATTGAGACTGGCCTTAATCAGTTATATGTATGTTAATTTGTTAACACACATAGCATACAATTCAAAAAACACACACACATAGCTAGAAGAAGTGAATATTAGACCGACCTTCATACGCCTATATACTTATGTTATTTTATACACTTTTCCTATCGGTCTGTTGAAAGAAATCTTCGTTGCTTTTCTGGCGACACGCGTCGCGTGCGGAGGCAACGCGGCAAGCGCTGTGGTGTTTCACGGGTCCACCCTTCTTATCGGGTCGATAGGGCACTCGCTACTGCCTGACAAAGATACAACCAATTTGACATTGTATTTCTCGATCCACGCATCCGCACGGGAAGGGACTCGGTGTTGTTGGGGTGTTGGTGGAGCTTGGCCGGCGGGAGGGGGATTGCTTTGCCCTCTCCGCATCTCCTTGCTCCTTCCGTCCCGGGCACGGCTGATCCTCTCATCGTCAATTTCTTTGGATTCTCTGCGGGTACTTTCGCTCGTGGCTCCCTCCCTTGATTTGAGCTCTTTTTGTTTGGGATTTTATCGGGTGTTCCTTTTGGATCTGGTTACAGTAGTTGGTTGATTGGATTTTCCTGGTGTCCGTGGTTCGATTCCATGGAGGATTGAGTTGGCGTTGTCGCGTGCATTGCTGTCCCTTTCCTCATTTCTCCTTTCACTCTCTCCTGGTCGGACGCTCTCGAGAGGCGAGCTCGCCGCTTCGGCCGCCCTTGTCTCCGTGTGTGTCGCCCCTTAACCAATCGCCCCACCCTCATCTCGATGGCACTCTTGGGCTCTACCCTCACCCGGCCGGCCGGGCGATGGCTTTGTCGGAGGAGGCCCGGGGAAGGCACATCGGTGGCTAGCGTGGCTTCCATCCGCACCGAGGCGTGCTCCCAAAACAAGTTTTCGCGGCCGTGGGTGACGCCGTTTGCCGCTGGAGACGACGAGCCACCACTTCGCCGCGCTTCGAGCTAGCATAGCTATTTTTGGCAAGTGTTTTTGTGGATGAGGCCGCCGACGCCATGGCCGGAGCCGCATATTTTTTTTGCGCCACCGTGTTATGGCTTTTTGGTCTATTTTTTTGGCGCTTTGTGTAGATCTCGTGTTTGCTTGTCTATAGTTTCTTTTAGATAAAGGTTCGCTTGTCTATAGTTGATTCATGACAAGAATCATACTAGCTTTTGTGCTCGCTGGTAGTCCTTAGATTCATGGTAGTTATGTTTATGATCCATTTTAGGCGGATGATTCCATTTTTCGTCCGCTTTTAATGCTCGGTATGTTAGCATTCATCGATCTACACTCTCCTTTTTGGCGTGTTTCATTTTCATGAAGGCTAGTTGGAATGTCCGCCTAAAACATTTCCGTGTTTTCCATGTAAGTTGGTATTGTAATGTGATAATCTGTCTATATAAGTGTAGAAGATTGGTTTTGGTTCACAGTTGTAACACACATGGTACACTCATCGCTTGTGCTTTAACCCTTGTATTTACCACTACTATTTCTTATTTCACTTTTTAGTATTATAACCCATTCATTTAGTTCACTAGTTCACGGTTGTAATACACAATGGCAGAGCTTAAATGCATCATTGTTATGTGCGACTTCAAATTTTTCTTATTGTATTGGCAGGAAGGTTTGCTCCAGTTTTTGGCTACACATACCTCATTTGCGTGTGTTCTGACTTTGCAAAAAGGTCATTCACTTAGTCCACTCGAGGTCCTTTCGGTTTTCGATTTTATTGGAGCCGAGGTGCTTCCTAGTGGTTATCTAATTTTATTAGAGCTGATGTGCTTCCTAGTGGTCCTCTGATTTTTTTTGTGCATGGAGGATAGGGTCGGCCCTTTGGATGCCAAATCCTCATTGTTGTCACCGGTTTTACTTAGCTTGTTGAGTTAGCTTTTGCTCATAGTTTGCAACTTGCATGCCAGCATGCATATAAATATGTTTGGTTTGAATTTTCTTTTCTTATATTGTTTAATGTGTGCTCGTCGAGTGATCAGGTATACATACTCTATGGATATATGCAAAAATGTATCTTAAGTGCCCTATAGTGATCAATTAGTGTTTTGTATTTGTATGAGGTGGCCAAAATCATTGCGACCATACATTGTATTTGCCATAAACTTTTGGATCCGAATGGAGTCTGCTAACAGTAGCATGCATTAATTTGTAAATAACGGATGACCTAGCTTACTATATCAAACAAGAGACAATTGTCTTTCTCTAGAGTAATGCTTTAGTTCAGATTGTCCTTTTGCGCACTTTGTCGTAACATGTAGTCAATTGCCCTCGTTTCGATTAAGTAACCGAAAGTCGGTTGGAATATCGTAAATATCTAATACGCTTTTTCCAATTGAAGTACTTCCTACTATTGGTCCACACATGGCGTGCAATTATTTTTCTCAACCAATCGGCCTCAAAGTTTTGTGATCGCCCTGATCAACTCTCTTGTATTTTCTTAATTAATTAGTGATTGCCCGATATTATCATGCTTCACTTATAATTTTAGAATAAGCTAATAATGGAGCTATATGCCTTTTTCTTCTTGTAGAATAAGCTAATAATGGATCTAATAATGCAACTTTGCAACAAGCAAGACAAGTGAGGGACATGCGCTTGGCCCGCCCCTGACATATTTTTTTTGTTTGAGGCTGCTCCTTTTGTTTAGACTACAAAAGTGGAGAACAATTTAGAATAGCCTCTAGATGACTTTATTCTCACTTCTCGGTAAGAACAATTAAAGGAAGTGTTTTTCTCATAAATCTCACCATTCACTTATCCATCGATTGGGGTTTATTTGGGCAAGCAATTTAAGCCTTGAGCTATCATTAACTATTGCCCCAACTTAAGGCTAACCTATCAACCCAATGCTACCGACGCAACCACCGCCCAAATTCTTCTTTTGTTGTCCTTTTGCATTGTGGTAAACTGAATATTTCTTGTGCTTGGTAGTCCATCCTTTTTAAGACTGATAGTAATTTGTTCAATTAGCTCGACGGATTAGCTTGTTTTTCACTATCTTTGCGACCGCGAGTCTTTGGCCATGCTCTTCTTTATTTCTTTGTATGCTCCCTGCATGCATGTGAATATACAACCCAGATTATCTGAGCATTGTAGTATCTCCTCGAGCTTATCCAAAGATCCACTAATGGATTAGTTGTTCTTGTCTATAGTAGTTGCGGTGCTTTCGATCCTATTAATATGTTTTATTCACGAAAAAACCAAATAAAACATTCGAGAATTAAAATTGCAATCGGCAATGCTATAAATTACAAGTATTGAGAATTGCAATTTTAGTGTTGAGGATATGCAATGTGTCCCTTTTACTTTCGGGGATGACTATTAGTGTGGAAATCATTCTTGTACAAGAATCCTTCCAACTTTATTGAACTGGGTGGTGTGTAGTGGGTTGCCCCCGCGTGATTTCTAAACCGTCAAATTTGTTGAGCGTGGTTTGCGAGCACTTGGTGTAGCTTACCGTGTTTGTGATCCTTGACATGCACTACTGATACACTCTTACTACCGTGTGCTACACTCTTACTACAAGGTGTGTTGTACAAGTTGTGTCGTGGCGAAAAACACTCCATAACCTTGTTCCTACCTAGCCTCGGGAAGACATAACCTTGGTAGTAGGATGTTAAATGTTAGTTTTGAAGCAATCATTGCTTTTACAGCTTTTGCTTGGGTAGATGTAATCTCCTCACTTCGTAGTGGAACACATGGCGGTTGTGTGGATGATAACTTAAAATGTTTGTGTTGATGCTATTTTTAAGCTACCATCTCTTGCATTGTCAACACCTTAACAAAAAGTGTTGAGGACATTTGCATCGTTGTTGTAGAGTCTTGGACATGATTCAAATCGATTGTCAACATCTTTTTTAGGTCGTCGCGTGCTATTTCACAAAAATCGATTGACAACAATTTCTTTTGCAATAATGAATTATTTGCTACATGTCAGTCATTGATTCAAATCATGTCGGGAAAAATCAGAATAACAACTCGAGCATCTAAAGAGACAAGAGAACTGGACACTAGGTATAATATATCTTTTGAGCACTTGTTTAGTTTTTTGCTGAAACCATTGTTTTTGTTTGTTGGCTCAAATTGCAGCCCCGATTTGGATCCCACTAATTAGTATGCACTCTGTAATTTACGTTTATTAGTAGTAAATTGCAAGTTTGAATCAAACTGCAATTATGGTGTCCGGCATGTGCAATATCCATCTTCTCACTTAGATTAAATTGGTAGTAACTCTATTTTTTCTTTCTTGATGACTTGCTTTTGATTAATCAAGTCACTTCTCACTTGAAAAATCTGGTTCTTCCATTTTATGAACTCCTTGGATGTGGACTGAATTGTTAACTCGTAACCTTGTTTATGTCCGATGTTTTTGTCCCCTGTATTGTCCCTTGTAATAAAAACAAATTGTTTAAAAACAAGCGGGGACCTGCGATACAAGACAACAAAGTACAAAATGACATCGCTTGATTCCCTATATAAACCTTTAGCTTTTGAAGGCGCTTTTTGAAAAGTAACACTTTAAGCCGAGGACAGTGGGCCGTTAGGGCCCTCGAGGTTTGAGCGCAAAGTCATCACCGAGGACCCTCGCGAATTGTGTTTGGATTGTCCCTTGTCTTGTACTTTATATTGTATTGTATAGTTGATTGTGTTGTATAGTCCCTTGTCTTGTCCCTTGTATTGTTCCTTTTATTGTATTGTATTGCTCCTTGTATTGTCCCCTACCCACGGTCTTTATCTTGTATCTTGTCCTTTGTGCTAGGTCATGACCCTCTTATTTGTGCTAGGACATGCTAGATATGGATGGCTTTAAGCTTTTGGAGCTTGTGCGCCAAGAAATGGACCTCCCTCGCATTAGTAAGTATAAAATGCCGCTGCCACCTCTGTTCATATAGTAGGGTTCCTGCGATATTAAGTTGATTGTATTGCCATTTGTTCATATGGTAGGGTTCCTGCGATATTAAGTTGATTGTAGAGAACTGGGCATGATTCAAATCTGATATTAATTAGAATGGCAAAAGGCTAGGATTTTAATTTTTGAAACTTCATGCTTTGTCAAGTCCCCATATGGTATACTTTCATTTCAAAGTAGCCTATGTCATCCCTTGAAGTGTTTTTAGTGTACCCTGTTAGATTCTAGCATTGGAATTGAACAAACTAATAAATATAAATGAGAGGTTATAACTTTAAGATGATGTCTCTCCGTTTCCGGTTGGTCCGATCTACAGTTGGAGTTCATGGCTGCAACTTTATGAATGGGGAGGGTTGTTCAATCAAAGTTTGTCCGAACTTGCACACACCGCAAAACAATATGAAAAGATTAAAGTGAACAATTGATTTTTATGATGCCTGTTTTCATGTATTGAAAGCACAAGTTTAGATCATGTCTTGCTTTTCTCCGAGGGCAAGGAATCCTTGATCTCTGATTAGAGTGTCCTGGGAGAAAATTTGAATTGAACCATTCTATTGCTACAGTTCTCCTATGTGCATAACTTTGCATGGAGTTTTTCCGCTTTGCTTTGAGGAAAACGACGCTAGTTCTAGCTGTGCCTAAGGAGAATAGTTGATTTAGTGTATTATGCCTTGACTAGTTGCTATTTGTGATTAGTAATCTCACTGCAACTCTTCTTTTGCACCTTTGTCGGTGCTAAAATGGCTTTTATGATACACGACACATTCGGATGCTAATGCCATTAACTTTGTTCTCTGTGCCTCAATGAACCTTAAATCGTCTTAGTCTTAGTCTTAGGTACCTTGGGCTGACCACAAAGTAGCTGCTATTGCCAGCTAGTAATCTCAATTACGTTGTTTATTCACACTATTCTCGATTACTAACTATCATTATGATTTATGAAATATGCGGCGCCAGCAGCGATGATCCATGCACTGCAGTTTGGCGGTTTGAGAGTGTGCTTGAGCCAGGATGCAGCCTTAGTTTGTTGGGAATCGTGTAGCTGATCATCTCACACTTAGGCTGCAGCAACTGGATGTGTGCTGTGAGACCAAAACAAAGGTATGTCCTATCTCATCATTATATGTGTAAGATGACTTTATTTGGTCATTTATATGAGGTAAAAAGCAAAGTTCCATGATTCGAAAACAAGAACAAGATCGACAAATAGCATGTAGCGTCAATAGTTTCACAACAAACAGCTATACTTGAAAAATTAGAACGTAAAACAATTGTCGTTGAACAAAATACAACTGTCTTTGCAAAAAAAATGTTTGGGTTCACCTATGTGTCGACATAGCTTCCGAGCATATTTGGGTTGGTTTTGGTTTTTTCTCTTCTACTCGAAATGTCTCAATCATTTTTTCGTAAAACCCGTCTGTACATGGGAAGCATGCCCCTTGGAGGAGGGACTCACTTTGGCCATCGATGAGTGCTTTGTGATAGTCCCTTGTGTTTTGTGATAGTCCACACCCAAATATGTGTTCAATTTTTTTTGTAGTAGTACTCAAGTGGATGGGAGATCACTGTCTATACTATTGTCAAAGCAAAACAACAAGCAATGCTATCAAATTTTTCAAAATTTGTGAATTTTCTATAATCTACAGATTGCTTTTCATAACTAGAACAACAATCCTAATTGTGTTGGATTTGATTGCAAATTGTAATATTCTAAATTGCAAATTTAGTTAACGCAATTTTAGTGATGAGTATATGAAATTTAGTTAATCGCAACAAGGAACGGTGGGCATGTGTGTTCAGTAAATGTCCCACACAGATAGGGGGACAACGTTGGACAAACAAGAGATGTCCCCGGACATGAAGACGAAGACAGATAGGGGGACAACGGAGGACCAACAAGGACGAGAAGCAAGGAGTTGAAGGTGCAGTGGCAGAGCTGTGATTTTTAATTGGTCCAATGGCTGCATTGTGGCCCAAATGAGCGCACTTGGGTTAACAGGTTTTTTTATGTTGACCGGACCCGTTACCAAAAACTGCTGTGCACGCAGATTGCTTAAGTTAATTAGTGTTGCTGTGATGACTAGTCTCACCCTTAGATGATAATCCTAGGGTCCAAGTTGTTCTGCGAAATGTTGGTTAAATTTTTTGAAAGAGATATAGCAAATCCCTATTTTATATACATCTATACTTGAGAATATTAAATTTGACCCTAACTTAAGTTTCCGGTTCTCCATTTGTATTTGTTGTTCCGTATGTATATTTCGATTTAATTTCCCGTTCTCAACCTTTCTAAGTCCGATCTTATTTCTGTAAAAAAAAATATAGAAATGGAAATAGGAGATGAGTTTTCCCACATGTTGTTTTGTCTATTTTCATTCCTGGAGGCAAGACTCAGACATACTCCCTCCGTCCCCATTTAGATGTCGTTTTGGGGTTAGGTGCCGGTCAAACTTTTCCAACTTTGACTACGTTTGTAGAAAATACGTGCAACATTTATATCTCCAAATAAATTTATTAAAAAACTAGACTTAAAGATCTTTCCGATGATACTAATTACTTAACATAAATATTTATATATTTTAATATATAATTGCCGGTAGTTTAAAACGTTGACTTCTCGGGGAAGCGAGAATGACATCTATTTAGGACAGGGGAGTAGGCCGCAAGAACCCAGTTGGCCCTGAATCGTTGCATGCCCATTCTTAATGGGCTTATATAGGCCCTATTTGGATATGCTTTGTTTTTTGAGGATTAATTTTAATCTTATGAGCATTTTTAGCTAACCTACTACTAAAAAATCATTTTTTTAAAAATGGTGTTTGCCAAATCCTGATTATTTCTCATTAATTCGATATCCTAAGTGTAAAATGATATGTGTACTGTAAGTGTAAAAAATCTCATTAATTCTTAGCTAGAAAATAAATATATTTTTCTAAAAAAAAAAACAACAGGGAAAGAATGAAGTCGTTTACATAGGATTCTCGATTATTCTCATCAAGAATTTAATTTTATGTGGTTCGAAACACACTCATGTATAATACGCTGTGCAAATTAGAAATGAGTGGCCATACTTGATTACTTGAACTTGGGATGCATGGCTACAATGTGGACGTGTCATGCTCATGCCGTGGTGGACATGGAAACGGCCGGGGAACCAACCCAACGCATGGATCAGAGGATCAGGAGACGTCGAATGTGTATGTTAAATCAGTCATCTGGTGCCTGCCATGATACATACAGCTCTTGAACTTCCACTTACCTACTCCTTGTGACCAGATCAGCTCATCTTTCGGCACGATCTGACCTCGCATGTGGAGGCGTGGAGCGATGCGCGTCCTGTAAATTTCGCGCGGTATCAACTCGCTTTCACCGGATGATGCGTGCGATGCCTTTGAGTTCGTAGATGAGAAATGCGGCACGGAAACATCATTGTCCAAATCGCACCCGTTGAAAAAGGGCTCGGCTCTATAAAACATTTGTGGGATTCTTTTTTTTTGGAACTTGATATTTCTAGCTCCATAAATCTGTGGATACAGAGCTATCGGCACATTTGACCAGTTTTCTTTTTCCATTCTATAAAACCAAAACGACTTATAATTTAGAACAAATAGGTTTAGGAATTTTTCTATTTTATGGTAGCTGAAGATTGACATATAATGGGCCACAAATTGGCAAGCAGAATGGTAAAATATTTCGTCGAAACTTATAGCGACTTGGCGAACAAACGTTAATAGAAAAAAGAGAACAAATATGACAAGCATAACATCGACAATTGGGTCGAAAATGGCATAAATTTGGGATAGTTTGGCGAATAAAGAGCTGATGATGTTGCCAGATTTCTGTAAAGTGGGCAAACGAGACCTCTTCGAACAGGAAGAGCAGTAGCACTATCCCTGAATTCTTGATAACAACATACTGGAAACATTGTTATCATTCTGAAGATTCCCGGGCCAAATGGCCGTTTTAAGTTCTGAAATAAAAACACACAAGCGTATCTTTCTTATGGGTGGGCATCTGGGCAGTTCTCTTCTCAGCGGGCACAAAATTCTTGTTGATTTTCTAAGCAACAGACAGATACGAGAGCTACATAGCTAAACCAGCCATTCTCCAAAGGCACTAGCTTATCGCTTTAGCCTTTAGAACAAACAGGAGAAAAATATCATGAGCAATAGCAATTTGACACAGCGCCAAAGATTTTATCATTGGCCAATCTGTTGTTCTGTTGGCAGCACATCAATTCACACGATGGCACCAACGAAATACTAACAAATCATTAGCCAATGTGCATCAGGTATAGTTGGGTGTGGACCCACCTGTCAATTCTGTGGGTGTATACATGACCACTAACAAAAGTCTAAAACCATGGCCTTGAAGCAAAAGCATATCACAAGCCCTGAGCCCCGGACGACTTCATAATGGCATAGAATATGCTGTTCCCACTGAAATCTCAAGTGAACCATAGTACCTAAAGTTTGATCTCCAATCACCATAGTGGTGGTGCAGCAATGCCATATGATTAGACCGGCCAATCATGTCTCTTCTTTTTTACATTTTGCGAACTCACATTGAAATGGTGATTCACAAAAAGGTCCACCATAGCAACAACCAGCAATGACACAGAGAGTCAAAAACTAGAAAACCTTTACATCTTTTCTCCAGCAACAATGTACAAACCAGATTGGCAGTAAGCTCTAATGATCACAATTTCTTGTTTCTAGATTTTCTCCACCTTTATGTAACAACTAAGAAGCAACTGAACATTCTAAAAATCATAAGGAGTGACCAAACCTTCAGGTCTGAGGGGCACAAGAACAGAGCGAGCAGGTGCAGGCTCTGGCTCGGCCCGACTAAGCCTCAGAGCAACCAGAGGCCTTTTTGCGGCACTCCACACAGGGACTGCCGACACGTTGGGCATGTCGACCGCGCCAGCAGCCACCGGGTCGATGCACCTGACATGGAAGCCATGGTTGCATTTGGGGAGGACCTGATATGCTCCCCTGCCTCAAAGTCTGAAAGGCAGATTGCGCACATCGGGTTAGCAGCATTGAGCTTCAGCCTAGCCGAGTAGACCAGGATCGGCATGGCACGGAGGGCCTTCCTCCTCATCCGCTCTGAGCAAGCCGTGTCACCTGGTTTGGTTCAGGTCCCACCACCACCTGGCGCGAGCACCGCAGTGCACACCGGACGATGGAGTTGAGCCCAAGAGCGCAGATCAGTGCGCACAGAAGAACAGCCAGGATCATGACGATGTTTGCATCAAAGTTGCTCCCAGGAGCCCCACCATCTGCGTCGTGGCTCCATCTAATGGCTGGCTTGGACTAGAGGGATGCCCAGAGAATGGAGTGTGCAGCAGTGTCCTTCTTGGGTACTCCATGTCCTTGTGCACAAACCCAGCTTTCTTCGAGTCCTGCAAGTGCAAATCTGTAGCTCTACTAATTGCGTAGGTATGTTCTAGTTTTTAGTCTGCCTCATGTAGAATCATCAACTGGGTCTGTGCTGAAGTATTTATAGACTCTTTGAGGCTGCAATAATATAGTACATGGATTATTTTATTTGTTATATGATATGCTGCCTCTTTCTCCATTGTCCCTTTTGTCCCTGCCAGCCAATTGAGACAAAAAGCATTTGGCAAAGGTTGGAATGTGCCCAATTGGAAGCTTCTTTGCTTGTGCCAAGTGGACTGCATCTCAGTGGTTTTCGGGAATCAGAGGGCCACACGCAGCACAATCTCTTTGTCTGCCTGATAATAATGTATAAGAAGTACATATGCAAAGGGTGAAGACTCTACTCAGATTTGTCTGAGAAAAGAAGAATGGCGATTGTAAAAGGATAAACATATACTGACAATTTGTGTAGCTGCATCGGTTGAATCCTCTTCAAACCAGCTCTAAGGTTATGCTGGATGGCTGTTAATATTTTAAGCTTCTAGCCGGCTATAGGATCATCATGTATGGCTGTAAACATTATGGCTTCAGTCAGCTATTTGACCTTTGTTGGTGGATTGATGACTTCACAGGAAATGAGTCAGGTGTTGGTCCATCAAAGCAGACGTCGTACTCACAACGTCTGCAAAGTGAAATGATGTGGCACCGAATATTGTATAACTTTTTTGCAATAAATTTCTCTCTAAAAGTATGCAGTCATACTTATCAAGCTAAGTAAAAGAGAAATATAAATACCTATCACTCGGTGCAATTAATTCCTCTTTATTTTATGCAAACAAGACCCCTAACTGCAGAGGAGGAACATGCTGAATAAGTTGATCAATTTGAATTAACTCAATTCATGTGTAAGCTGATTGATGGCAACTTGGAAATAAAATATATAGCCAAAGCCCACAGCAACATTATTTAACTTATATCTACAAGAAAGATAAGACTGCAGCTAATACTAAAAAAGAGGAAAGGAATCATCTAAGCTTAAACACAAAGGAAATGGAACAGCTATATATTCGTTGCGCACTCACAAAGCACATGTTTATCCTTTGTTGCTCTATTATGATCCTGTCCACTTTGTGTGAACCATAGCAATCTAGCAAATTGGAGTCTGATTTGTCAGCTTAGAACTGCTTGGTCTATCAACAGCATCCTACTAGGTGGAGCACCTCTTGAATGAGTGGTTAGTCGACAAAAAGCAATTTAGGCACAAAAAGTATGTTAAACATGTTATCCATGGAGCATTATAGAAACTATAAGTGTTGCTTCCTCCACAAAGCAGAATGCATCTTTAATATGGTGCCTACATGCACAAGCTCAGCTGGTAGCAAAGTCAATTAACTCGTTTATCGGTGTAGCACGGAAAGGACTGATCACAGACACCAAGTTCCCTGGAAGGTTTTGAGAAGCGACAAGATGGGGACGAGATTGCACCTGTGTTCTTCGAATGGGAAAGACATTGCCAGGACGAGAATGTAGAATGGTTCTGTGTTCCCGGGACTATGGGGGCTGATACGGTAATATGATTAAAAATATAGCCACAGTACCCCGTGAAAACTGAAATTGAAGGAAGCACTTTTATTTAGATAAATGGACTTAACAGCTATGGTTGCTTTTATGAGGATCCAATAACTTGGTAACGCACTTTTATTTCAATTTGAACCAATGGTTGACACTACAGTTCTCTGACAAACATATAGCCTCGTATCAGTCATGATCATTATTCTTAATTTCCAGTTATATGGTCATGTGCAAAGAGCAACACAATCATATGCGCTCTGTAAAATGCGAAAAATATAAAATAGTTCCTACTTGGGATATGCACAAGAAACTCCTTGGTCGCCGAACCATTTGCCTAATGCATCTTCAGTGTGAAGTTGTAGACATCTACGTGTGAGTCATATGATTGTTCCAGGCTATCCATAGTTAAGCTTATCTCAAGCCATCACTTTCTGCTTTGGAGCCTTAGATCTATCTAGTCACTATTAAGTTACAAGAAGGGTTTAATACCTTATCTTAACCTAGTCAGCAGGAGAAACATCATTCATTCAACAAAAGTGATTAAAGCAAACCAGGAAAAGAAATAAAAACAGAATAAAAGGTATGGCTATTGATCAGTGGTGCATCCAGATTACTCAATCATAAAAAGCTCAAGGAAAATCTGCATGCATAGTTACATGAATGCATCTGGCCATTTCTGCCTTGCCTGCATTCTTGTGCAACATAGCCACAAGGATTAACAAGGTGAAAACAAAAAATGAGAGAAAATGACCCTGATATCTTTTGCTATAAATACTTACTAATTGATAGAGAATATAGGATAAGTTGGTAAGTGAGGGAAGAAAGAGAAAAGGGGGGTATCAATAAATTCATATGTAAAGCTTAAGATGGGAAAACCTATAAATAAAGATACTACAAAACTAATAAAGTTTGAATAGATAATGCAGATGATGAATCCATAAAGGTTGAGTAGGTCTTTATACTACATTTTTTTTCTGAAACACTGTGTTTTTACATATATTCAAAAAAATACTTCTGAGTTCTGACAGTACCGAATAGAAAAGGTCAGCAAGGGCATACTCTCTCACTTCCAATTCCCATCTACTGTCTGTCCAAAATCAATCGACCCAGCAATCTGTTGAGGACTGCTGCTGCCTCCTTACAGTAAGCTAGCCATCAGATACCATACAGCAAGCCAAGAATTCAGTTTAAAGTGCATACATGCACACAGTGTTTTATTTTTCCCCTTTCCCTCAAAATCATGTATAGTGGTTTCAGAAAACTGAACTAAATAGTATAGGGGATATGCGCTGCAGCAGATTGAGGAAACACGCATGAAGTATAGGCGATATGTGCTCCAGCTTACCCGATGCGGGGATCACTGTGGCACAGGACGTGTGGCAGCGGCCTACCCAAGTCTGGATGGTGCAGGACTCTGTGCGGCATGCCAGGCCAGTGGGCGCTGGTGTGGTGGCCCGCCCGCCCGGCGTGACGCCAGTTCGCCAAATCTTTGTGAGATGCAGTGTCAGCATGGGGTCTGGATATCAGTGAAAGGGGAAGTAAAAAAAGGGGTTGAGAAAAATTGTTGCTTGGTCCCCTTTATTTGAGGGGGAAAGGGAGATTTCATACCATCTTTATTTAATCTGAAACAATTACCAGAATAATTATTTGGGTGAATTCATACCTCACATACACACTTCTAGAAAAGTGTGGCATTAAATATTCAGGTATGACTCACATCACAGGTAAAATAAAGTGTGATAAGCTTATATCACTTTATGCTAACTCTGGTCCCCAAGTTTATCACTGCGGATAAGGCACACAAAGATAGGGAGACGAAGAGGTCTGGTTTTATGATGTAGCGTACCTTTTCTGGCCTAATATCTGAGCAGCTTCAAACCATTTGTATGATGAACTTCAGACCTTAGTTATTACTCAGGACATTTGGTGTATTACAATAACTTCAGACTGCCACCTCCTGACCTCCACACAAAGATAGGGAGTATTACAATTCAACAAACTGAATATTACTTTTCACGAATTTTAGCAAAGGTTTCTCAGAAGAACAATTTACCAAAGCAATAGCATAAATTTCATAAATCACAGAACTACATCAGCTCCAAGTAAAAGGTACCAAAGACCAAAGTAGAATTAATTATGATATCAAGAGATCCGTGCCTTTCATGATTATTGGTGAACTGATAAAAACATGTTGAATCAAGATAAAGGCTGAACGCGACATCTAGTCGATTGTGGGATCCTGACCTTACCTGACAGATAGATTTAACTTTATGCTGTTAGTGGTTGATGGAGCTGCATGCATTATTTTTTTGAAGCAAATCTGCATGCATTATTACTAAAGTCATTGGCTTCAAAATAATCGAGATGGTACTGAAGGTCCCAAATAACTAGCCATTTTGGACATTTAGGCCTCAAAATGGCACGCCCACTTCTCACCTCAATCTACAATAGAATTTGCCAAGAAGGATCTAAAAAGGCTCAAATTAGTCCTAGGACACAACTCACAGGTACTCAGGACAGCTAAACATCCATTATGCACAAGAGCTGTTTCTGTTAATAAGAAACTGGATGCTTATGTGCCATTCTACCTCACCAGAATGAGAAATTCCAAATTTGTCCTGATTGGATCGACTATAATTCTTGACAGCAATTCTAACATTCAAGTACAGTGTGCCCCGAGCTAAGGCTACAGAGGATCTCAGGAGGAATTGAGAGAGCCTGAAGCGAGCTCACCGAGGTGGCGCTTGGTGCTACCATCGAGGCGACAAGGCAGCGGCAACACAGAGCCCGCGAGGACGCCGACTCTCTCCCCCCCATGACCTTGTCGGCAGCGTCGAACTCCTTCGCCCCTAGGAAGTCCTTCGGCCACCAACTACCTCGCCACCTCGGCGGCTCCAGCTCCTCCGGCGAAGGCTCCGCCGCCACCTCCTGACCTCCACAACGTGGGGCTGTGTGGGCTGTGGGCTGTGGCCCCTGACCAGCTACAGGCAAAGCCCAGCAGAGGCTGTTTCGGTGAAGACCCAGCAACGAAGGAAAAAGTTGCGTGGGCCTAATTCTTGCCTTTATATCCATCCGGCTTAGATGTAGTTTTCAAGGCGATTTTATTCCAAAATCTGATAAATCCTACTACTAAAAAGAACGAAAACACGTGACTCTACCAAATGACGACGTCGTCGCCGTGCTTCGCTCTGCCAAGCAGCTCCCGCACATGCTTGGCTAGGACAACCCCTGCAGTTTGCACGCTAAGAATAGAAAACTATTATTTTCATCGCACGTATTTGCATGATCGCATGATGAAGAACTTCGACCCTATTTTAGAAGGAAAAAAAACTTAAAATGAATATGATCGAATCCAAAAAGAAAGGATGGGAAAAATTCTATGGTAGGAATAAAAATTCTCTTGTATGAAAGATGTACTCCCTTCGCTCCACAAAACATGCAATTCTCACATCCCGAGGAAAAAAAAAACATGGTAAACTTTGACTAAAATTATTTGAAAAAAAAGTACAAACATTTATGAGACAAAATAAGTACATTTTATATTAGTTGTGAAATATATTTTTATAATAAATTTGTTCGAGTCATAAATGCTAATACTTTTTGCTATAAGCTTAGTCAAAGATGACATCGTTTGACTAGCACATTTCCTATAATTACATATTTTTTGAAATGGAGCGTGCGATCGGACTCTATCTAGAAAAAAATCTCGGCTACAAAACACATTAGATTGGAAAAAAAATATAAGGAAGAAGATCTAATCAAATATTTGATGAACGATAGATTAGAATAGATAGACACCGTGTGAACGCAAGGAATATGATTAGACCATTGAAGAAAACAGAAGGAAAAAAACTAAACAAATCTCCATGGATTTGATTTGGTTCTATTAAAAATTCAATGCCGCTAACAAGAAAACTGAAAAAGCTTTGGGGCATGCATTCCACCTCAAGCAGGCCGGAGCTTGATGCCGAGCAAGAATGAGATAGCGTTGTATTAGCAATCATGAGCTTTGATGAATGTAGCTAATTGCATCCCCGATGTTTTAAATGCCCCGATTCACTACCTCCCTAGAATTTATATCCATACTATGCACACATTCTAAAAATCAAAAGTATTATTTATGAATCACTAATATGTAAATATTTTTGTTATTTCGATATTTGAATTCGAACAAATAAAATTTTATTCATGTTTCTTGCTTAAAGAAAGAATTATAATTGACATGCAATTAATTCGACATGTCTATAATTTTTATGGTATATGCAATCCCATTTTAAAAAGATGATAATTACGGGGATCAAGCAAACTCGTGTTCGGAAAGAAAGTATTTCTCTCATACTAGTATAATGATCTAAACGTTGAAAAATAAAGGTAACTTAAAAAATTGTAATCATAGGAAATATAAAATCTAAGGCCTACAACTGTGGTATATTGTTCTCTTCTTTTCTCACACAACTATTATGAGTACAAGTCTGTAATCTTTTTGATTAAAATAATAAAGTCTATAATCTTATTAGAAGCATGTAATCTTGTTGAACGGAAATGTTAAGTGAGCAAGATAACACCCGTAGCAACGCATACGAGCATGATCCTAGTACATAATATAAATCATGAAATATGTCTAGGATTTAATTTTGAGAAATTTTAGAGATAGAATTGGAGAAAAAACAAAAATCAGATATTTAAAACTTGTGAAAAATACCTCTAAAAATTTCCAAATAAAAAAGACACTAGAAAAATTAAGAAGAATATCCCAAAAATTAGAACAAATTCTCAATACATTATTAACGTCTAATAAATGTGTTTTAATAATTTTCATTCTCCTCGAGATAAATCTAACTTCCAGAAGTTTGTAGATATATACTTTCATGGGTTCCAAATGTTTTTTTGGTTTTGTCATGTAGTCATGTCTTAATGTATATCTGAATTTTCTTAAAATTTTAGAAGCTTAGAGATATTTTTTGTTTAAAAAATTATTCGGTATTTGTGGGATATTTTTAAACTAAAAATGGAAACCATCTTGAAAACCACTTCTAATCGAGGTAAGAAAATAATTTAAGTATTTTTCATCATTGTTGGGATATGGTGTCCAGTTTTAGAGTTCGGAAAGGAAAATATGATAGTTGTGAAGGTGGAACCGTATAAGAGACTTTTTGAACCAATAAAGCGAAATTATCATGCCATAAATTCAAAATAGATGCTTGGCTCCCGGAGCTTGCAGATCCTCTTGCACACCTCTCAAACTTAGAAGCACTTATTCAAAATTTAGAAATTAGGACCCATTTGGAACAAACAAAAAAAATATAGGAATTTTGGAGGATTATAATCCTATAGGAAACTTTCCTGTTTGTCCCTTTGGAACAAAAAAAAAAGACTATAACCATATGAAATACCTT
>JADLZK010002296.1:0-34630 GCA_015847255.1 Hyparrhenia diplandra | reverse complement strand
CTTGAGAGAATCATGTGTCACATGACTAGAAAAAACACACGAATTTTGCTACCCAAGAATAACGTGTGTTTTTTTGGCCTAACTCACACCACGATGTGTTATCGATCTGTCGGGCCCAATGGAGATAAAACATTTTTTCCTTGTTGTCCGTCAGGCCCAGTTCTGTTGCTGTTGAAATTATATGGCCCAATCAAAACTCCAACTACAAAGATACAACATGGCCCATAACCTAGATAGGGAAAAAAAAAGCCCATGTTAGAAACCCATTGCCACACGATCAAGCAAAGCCGGACAAGGACCGCATAAAGCACGTATCCTATAGAAGGGGCAGCTTCTTGAAGAACAAGCAAAGCCAGACAAACAACAGATCCACCGATCTGCTCGTGGGGAAAGAGCTCTGCTCTCCTGACGAGCAAAGGGGGAAAACCCCAGAAAAGATCCATGGAAGAAGAAGTAGATCTAGAGAAGCGATCCAAAGAAAAAGGAGGCAAAAACTCACCTACAATTTCTGCTCCCCAAGGTAAGACATACAGCTCCCTCATCTCTCAAACATCTCCTATTCTCCTAATCCAGTTTTGTGATGCCCCGTGAGATTGTTAATAGTCGTTTAGTACCTAACCCTCCTACCATGCACGGCAAAAAAGTGTCACTTGTAGTAGTAGTAGTAGTAGACGTTTGAGATGGGACCGGTTCAAGTTCAGTCCCAGACCCGGTTTCAGCAAGCATGGTTTATTTTATTAAAACAAAGAAATCAAACAAATAAGCAACACTCACCTTGACATCACAAAGGTAGACACCTCCCGATATGACAAGAATCAACAAAATCTTTGGAAATACTTCCTTGCATCATCCTCTTTCAAATGCAAAGCCCAATACCACAGAATCAGTGCAAATCTCAGGTTCATCTTGCACATTTACTTGAAAAACCTAGGCACTAATCTAATCTGCATCTCACACCTAGAAGCCGCAAATCCAAAAAGGATTCTGGTACCACTTCATTAATTGTACTACTCCTAAGTGTAGGTGCAACACAAAGCTGAGCCCAGTGACAACCGAGTGACATACGATTCTAGATATGCACTCACCGATGGTTGCTAAACCTACCATAATGAATTTTGATAACAAATGCGAAAATAGTATATAATTAATGAAAAACCATTTAGGTTGCCTTGGCCAATCAGTCATGCATCTTGACCTGTTTGATGAAGGGCATCTAACATTGTCTTCAATGGAAGAGACCCAAGAA
The DNA here is from genome assembly GCA_015847255.1 of Hyparrhenia diplandra. Lineage (NCBI taxonomy): Eukaryota > Viridiplantae > Streptophyta > Magnoliopsida > Poales > Poaceae > Hyparrhenia > Hyparrhenia diplandra. The sequence continues at coordinate 33,384 of JADLZK010002296.1, read as the reverse complement.
CCCCGACAACTTGGTTAGACAAGACCACCTCAAGATTGCCTAATTCTTCAAACTATACAAAGAGATTTGAACCCAAGATTGCCACAACACAAATGAGAGGACACACACCACCACATTGTACTAACAATTTACTTAACTTAGATGACTAGGAAGTCATTTATTACTATGAGCTGCAGTCACTAAGCACGAGAGAACAGATGGCACACTTTTTACAATTACATAGATGACAGTTAACATTTTGCTATATTTATATGCATAATGAGATACATCGATTTGTACTAACCAAGGACAACTAACATTTCTATGCATATGCAATATAACAGATTCACATGAATAGGGCTATGGATAGCAACACCGAGGATGGAAGTGGGAACTCATATCTAGGGTTTGATCAAGCAAATCCGATGGTATGAACAAATGGCAACATCCATATGATTACATAATCTCGGCCAAGACAAGGGCAGTCCGGTTGGATCGAATGGATGAGGTAAACAACATATTACAATGGCTTGTTATGTCTACTTCCCTAGTTTGTACTTTCAAGTGACACAAAACTTATAGAAACTGTTATGTGGTTATTTTTCCTTAATCAAAAGCGAGTTCTATGTACATGACAACAAGTCGATTTGATGATTATCCAATGTCGACCACTTTCGACCGCAACTCAAGCAATGAGAACAGTGCAGTCAGCACCTTATGAGGTACAGAAAATTTGACTGACTACTTACCTTTGGAATTGCAAAAGTCATGTACATCATCTACTGCAGGTCCCATACACAAATTGGAGTTCAAACACACAGCACAACTTTCATCTCTATTTGGATTTGATGTGGACCTATCAAACACATACAAACAGTAAGGAAAAAAGAATAAACTGTGCAATGCTCTAACTTGAACATTATAGCAGTGGTATAATGAAAAATTCTACATTATAAACTGTGCAGGAACAACAAGCAATGCCAGGAACATTAACACATATGCTAACTACAAATGATATGGCTGAACCCTCGATAGGATCTTTGGACCCATAACCGATTGGTCCATCGCAGGTCGAAATTCATAATCAGTACACAGAGGCACTCACAAAACAAGTTACAGAATATGTACTAGCCGACAATATAAAACCAATTTACTTAACTTTCGATCAAACTTTCTTTTCAGGTTGACAGGACCAATGCCAAGCGTCCATGATGATGACGATGCACCAAAAATGAAGATCATGATTGGCAAACCGATGTATTCAATACCATGCAAGTTGAAGAGGTACATATACAAAAAGTTAAAATGGTGCCTTAATCTAATTCATTGTACAATAACAGAAGCAAACATTTATAATACAAAATTGTATTGCTATCAAACTTATATTATTTGCTACTATATGTGCAGGAACAACGACATCATCGGGGATAATGAACAAGACACATCCGTAAATGGCTTGAGCAAAGAATATGCCATCGAGTCGACAACTACGGGGCTTGGATCAGCAATAACAGAGGAAGATGAGGATGTACGGGGCAGCCAACTACTTACGTAACAAGAGGTTGATGAATTCATTGTGGGTGAAAGCAGATTGCGCGAAATTAAGGCAACAATGCTTCCATAGACGAAATTTACACCCACGCAAGTCGGCATGGAGTTTGAGAGAGCGAGGGAAAAGGCGAGCATTTCTTTCGCTTCTATGCTTGGCTTGCTGGATTCAAATTCGCAATCAAGCACACGTTCGTAAGCACTAGCACCAAGAAAGATAAGAAGGACATATATAAGTTTGAGTGAGGTGCTACCACCAGGGAAGCCAAGGAAAAAGAAAAACAACAAATGAACAAGAAGCTCAGGTTGACAAGGCTATTGGGAAGAAGATAGTGAAGCCAAGGAAGACAAATGTCATAGAGAAAACAGTCGCCGATTATGTTGCAATGATCAAAGAGGAAGCTCCAAAGAAATGGGTGGTCAAGAATGTAGATTTGGACCACAACCACAACCTCAGATCCCGGAACCAGATGCACTCTTCTCCGGTCACAAGTACATGACTGATATGGAAAAAGCCCTAATCGAACCCTAAATGACAACAACATCCCAACCCGCCAGGATGGTTAGCATCTTGTCCTCTCTTAGAGGTGGGGTGACAAATTTCTACCAATGAAGAAGAAAGACATCGGCAATTACGTAACTAAGATCAACAGAGAAATCAAAGGCTCTGACATGACCAAAGTTCTGGATTACTTCAAAAGAAGGCAAAGAGAAGACGCCCAGTTCTTCTACAAGTTTGACCTTGATGAGGAAAACAGAGTGAGAAACTTATTTTGGACAGATGGTTCGTGCAAGAAGTACTATGCATTTGGTGAGTGTGTTAGCTTTGACACGACATTTATGACTAACCGTACAACTTACCATTCTCCCCATTCGTCGGCATAACGGACATGGACAAAGTTGCTTGTTTGGATGCGCCTTCCTCCATGATCAAACAATCGAAACATTCCAAAGGGTCTTCGAATCATTCCCGAAGCAATGGGAGGCAAACATCCCGTGTCAATCATTACAGACCAAGACAAAGCCATGAAAGCCGCAATTGAGAAAGTGTTCATCAACACAAGGCATAGGAATTGCCTCTTCCACATCAAGTCAAAGTGCTATACCAGAAATCTGAAGGTGTTTGCGAAAGAGAAAGGCTTGTATGAAGATTTCGAAGATATCGTCAACAATTGTGTGGAAGTCGATGAGTTTGAGAATCAGGGTCAAGATGATTGAGGACAAGAAGCTTGAGAGCAACAAGTATTTCACAAAGATGTGGGAGATGAGGCATAGATTCATTCATGTATACTACAAAAACGATTTCTTCCCCTTCATCCATACCACATCCAGAAGTGAGTCCATGAACTCTAGAATGAAGGACAATGTTGGGCCAACCTACAGTGCAATGAGCTTCATCAAGGAGTATGACCGTGTACTTCGACAAATCAACACGGCAGAAAAGGAAGAGGATAACTTCAGCAATGAGAAGACACCATCTGAATGGATTTTTGGCTACACAATAGAACAAAGGTCGCCACCTGCACAACGTAAAACATCTTTAAGAAGTTTCAGATCCAGCTCAAGGCAACAGCAAGGCTAAACTACAAAGAAACTGAAGAAGGGAAGGAATTTGAGGTCTGGCCAAAGAGCAACCAAGTGCAAAAGGTTCACAGAGTAAGGAAGTATAAAGTGACTACGCACCTTTGCCGAAGGGAATGAAGAATTTACCCGCATTTGTGCAAAGTTCAAAGAAAGATGGCATCCTCTGCCCCCATATCCCGAAAGTAATAGTTGAGAAGGAAATCAAGAAGATACCGAACAATATATCATAGATAGGTGGAGAAAAAGACAATGAGGGTACAGGTTCGAATAGAGCCACAAGAAACAATACAAACAAGCCCAATCCTCGGGTTAAATGTGCTATCAAGGAAGTCACAATACCGAATTCAAAAGGGTCACAGACCGAGATCGCGATGCAATACCTAATGGCAAAATTCAACAAGCTAGATATGAAGCTAGACACACTCTTAGCCACCAAAGCAGGTCAAGGAGACAATCAAGAGCAAGGGGTGTAGATGGACAAAGTGTGGCACCGCACATGGCAATGAAGACGGAGAAAGCATGGCACAAGCACGGTAAAGAAGAAAGTGAATCTGATATCAATGAACCGTAGAGCATAAAAAGGCACGGCAGCCACCAAAAAGCCACGAGAATGAAGAATGCTATAGAGGAGTATAGGATGAAGGAACTAGAAAAACAAAAGAAGAAATTGGCGGTGAAGAAGAGAAGAAGAAGGCCCCCTGCGAGAAAAGAAAGATGGTCTTTGCTCAAAAGAAGATAGAGGCTGCACAAAGGAAGAAGAACAAGAAAGGAAAAGATACTAACAAGATGACAAACATAACTCTATATCACAGAGAATTAATGAAGAGATAAAAACTGCATTTTATGATTGATTAACAAGCATTTTTCAATTCTAGGAGGATCACCCGTAAAGCCCCCGAGGAAGAAGAGGAAGGAGACAACAACGGCAAAAAGCAAAGGAAGACTACGTAACCAAAGACAAGTGCATGAGTGTAGAGCATGGAAATATGGAAGCAAAGTTGACATGGCCAAAACTATTTTATGTCATTTATGTAATGAGCACGATCTTTGAAACCATTACCTTAAATTATTCCCCGCACCGAATTATGAATGATGTGGTACCTTTTACTATTTGGATGTCGAACTCGAATTGTATTAAGCTTATAATTGTTGCCGATTCGAATGAAAAACAACAAATCTAGACAAATCTATTGAACTACAATGCCATACCATGCCCACCAATGCCTTTGTCTAGATTCTCCTTCCGTGCTCTACCATCGATGTCACCAAAACATAGGTTTGGTAAGGAGGAACGATCACCATATGGTGAAACAAACAGCCAGTGGGGAGCCGCAGATTAGTGGCGGCCCAAAAGAGAGCCAAGGTGTTGCTCGTGCTAGAGTTTCCACTAACTCACCATCCTTCTTCTACACCAAGCTCCCGGCAAAAAGCGAAAGGCGGATGACCACGAAACCCGCATACGGCTCCCCCAAGCACAATGGCTCACGAGTCTTTTGTTGTCTGTCACGACCGAGAAGCACAACAACAACGAGGAGGAGGCAAATGGATTGATCGGACTAGGGGCACCAAGGTCTAATCATGGGAACAATCATACATGCATATCTCCCAAATTCGGGAAGAAAAGGCAAAAGGCAATGAACACAACTTTTATCAAAGCTTGAGTAGACGGATGCATAAACAAGGTGGGAAAATGTTATTTGCGCTACCCTACTAGTACCAAATAGTACCTACAGAAAGCGTGAGCCAAACAATGGGGGTTGATGGAAGTTGAGTAATGCACATCTCCTAAGCTAAACTAAATTAGTTGAAGAAACATGTAGAATGTGGAAGAGAAAGAGGAAGGATACAAGATGGCGAACAAACGTATCCATGTCCACAATTCATAGACTAAACATAGAAGATACGAGCAAGATCATGCCACATCTCAATCAAAGTTCCACTTGAACAACCTATAATTACGGACCACTCAAGGGGTCAACGATACAGTGATACACCTGAGAGTGGACTAATGTACACAAATTTGCCAGAAGCACTAGCACAAGCACTAGTGTTACACAAATGTACACAAATTCTTGGTGAGAGTGATACACCTGAGAGTGATACAGTGTTACATTTCACTACGTTGGCATAAGTACAAGGACATAAACAAATAAAACAAGGGACAATAAAAAGACATAAACAAGAGGCAAGCACAAAAGCGACATTACAAGGGACAAACAAAACAAAATTCTCCTTCGGCGTCTCGCCCTCGAGGGCCTAACGCCCACTCGGCCTCGAAGCGAAAGTGTTACTTTCACAATCCGCCTCCCATGGAGGTTCATATGGGGAATCAAGCGATGTCATTTTCTATTATCGTGACTTGTATCGCAGGTCCCTGTTTTTGTACTATGAGATCTTGTTTCAAACAAATTTTATTCAACACAAGGGACAACAAAACTAAGACAAACAAGTAGACAGATTGGACAATTTTTTTTTACTACAAGGCACATGACAGTGAGAAAAACAAGACGACAACCTGCGACAAACAAGTAACAACATTGAACTATCTTTGAACAAGAAGTCAAGGAGCCGACCGATAAATGTTCGAGCATCAAGAACAAGCACATTAAGTATGGAACATTGCATTATTAGTCATTAATCTACTTTGTTCCTACAAATATGAATGAGCAACAGAGCACAATTAGGCTTCTTACCGAGTGTGGGCAATGACACGGATAACGAAGCATATTTCTTCAACTCCTCAAGCTGCGGCTACATTGACTTATTGCCAAAGATCGGTTTGAGTTGAGAGCATACTTGGTGAAAGCCTTCTTCTTGCTCTTGCACCAGTTCTTGTAGAACCTTCTCCTCACTTATTCACTAAGATGCTGAGCCAAAAAAGGTGTTGAGCGTCGCGGAGGCCACGAGGGGTCTTCACATATGCCAAAAGCCCAACAAAAACAAGAGGTGTCTCAATGATGGTAACAACAGCGATTCTGAGAAGATCAAATATACACAAATTCTGAGAAAAACTGTCTTGAGCAAGTGTATAAGCCTGTTAAGAAACAGTTGTGTGGTTTATCATTAAAAGTTCGATTTGAAATACAAACAAAAACTAAAACCGCTGGTTGGACATGGTGCATATATCACAATTAATTTATCGGTTATCAAAAACTGACAAAGGTGATCAAATCAGTTTCTTAACATACAAGAAAGGGAATGGACATACTAGATCCGGCTTCTCGACCTCCCGCAGACAATGTGAGTCATGCCGACCTTTGTAGCCAAGGAAGACAAAGTGAGGTGGCAAGCCTTCTTTGGGTCATCCCCGTGGAATGACTTCACCGCAAAAACAGGTAAACTAGTATCGATTGTCCGAACATGAGGTAAACCTACCAAATGAATGTGTGCATAATAACATACTAAAATGTAAAAAGCATTTATTGCATCTTAACAAAAACAAACCGCAGCTTTAGTATTCTCAAAGAACATAATTCAATTGTAAACGATGTTTTCGAGATTATACATGATGGCAAGTGGGATTGCACTAACATATGGAAAATACATTCTTTAATGACAGAACCACTATGCATTTCTTACTCCATGTACTTAGCACATGATTAAAATGATTGCACAAATTGAGAACCCTAATTGCGAAATTAGAGTATGCAATCTACTACTTGTATAACGTGCAATAAATAAATTAAAGTATAAGCTAAACACATATATTTAATATATGAGTCACAGATAGGTAAGAGCCACAATTAAGAGACATAACCTGAACTTGTCCTTGCCTTGTACCATGCTGTGCCCTTGCACAATCAAAAGAGGATGGGGATCCAACACCCACCACTTATTCTTCCATCACCAGCGTCCTCTTCCTAAAAAACAGATCATAGACCACAAATCATGATAAGTGAAAATCATACCCCAAACAAAGGCGCTTAACGATCACTCGAATCATATATTTTTTTTCATGCTCCTTAGTTGCAAGAGCATTAATACACGAGTGGCAAGCATAACCAAGCAACAGATACTAACATTGTGTCTCAGGACAGTCCACACCCAACACAAGTAGTAAGGAAATATGATTTTTTTACTAATAGTGAACCCCAACAAGTAAAAAAGGACATATTGCACATCCTCGGCACTGAAATTACAATGCTCGAAACATGCAATTTTCATAATTGAGGATCGCAATTATTAAGTCGCTGTTTTTTTTTTTGTGAATAGCAAAGATTAATTGGAATAGATCACCAAGACTGCTATGGATAAGAGCAATAAAAGCAACTAATCCATTAATGGATAGGCCTTAGAAGACACTACATGTTCAGAAGAGGATCTATACAGCAGTCTATTCACGTTGTTTGGGAGCATGCAGCAGTAGCAGAATGCAAACAAGATGCATATTACAGGCACCAATAGAGAAGATTTTAGGTTTTGAAATAAATCAACACTTGTCGCAGTTCTTGAGGTGTAACGGTCAAATATACAAACAGGAATGCACATCAGAGTCTAGGGCTGTAGGCAGCCTTATTCTCATACAGAAAAGGGAATAAACTAGTAGACCACAGGAGAATTGGAAAAAGTTAATATATTCTATTATTAGGTACTAGGTTATCTTGAACTACTCACATTTACTATTTTATTAAGCACACATATAGAGTAAAAAAGACATGTTGCACATCAGAGTCTTTTCCTTTTTTGAGTTGATGTCATAAAAATTACCATATGGGAACCGTTGTTGGCTAAAATGTAGGAATAATATAACTGGTTATCCATTAACCACTAGAGCTTGAGGAACATTACAACAGTTACTTCTAGTATCCAACCAAGAAATACAGTTTATATTGCTTAACTACTATAACAGAATTATGTCAAAATTATGGTGCCTATATGTTTGCACCCGAACTGAATTTTCGAAATAAATGACAATTTGAAATGTCATTTAGAAATCTATCGAACAGAATGACAGTTCGGATCTTCTTTGGGCAAGAAAGCGTGAGCGGCAAGGTGAACTTTCATAGTTAACAGATAGCTAAATTAGGGTCAGTAGACATATTGCATTTCTTTTATCGCCAGTCTGTTAATACAAAGACCCGACCAAACATTTCGAGAACTGGACATGATAAAGATGAGAGTGCTAAGCTCACTAACCTATCGAAAGATCCGGATCCCAATCATTCACATGTACAAGCGATCAAGGAACTGATGTATCTCCGGATTCCAAGGGGAATGCCTTTGGACCACCCAAGTCCTTCTTTAGCTCTTTTGCACGAAAGGAAAGGAAAAAACAAGTACACAAGTAATGGGAAAAACTGAAATGTAGGGGAGGTACATGGGGTATTTGGAGCTTCAAAAGTATCTCGAAACAATAGTGATAAAAGTATTTATAATAAATAGATATTGCACATGTTACAAACTGTAATTGCAGTATTTGTAATGTGCAAATTACTAGTAATATATATGCAATCATGAAATATGGTGCTTCTACAAAAAAGATTCTGTTTCAACACAAATGAGAACAAGAGCAATAGCATTTTTGCTTTAGCAATACTCACTAGATCCGAAGCCAAAAAAAATCAATCCTCAAGTATTATCTCAATGCTCCTTCAAATATCTGCAGAGATTGCACAAATGTCAAGCTACTTATTTGAAAGAGTTTATATATCAATGCAAGGAGGACAATCGAGCTTACGTTTGAACAAATCATAAGCTCACAAGAAGAAAATGATCACCGTAAAAATGAGGGACTAGATAAAAAGTGACTAAAGAAAAAAAAGTGACTTATCTCACAAAGATAGCTTGCAGCATTCCAACTAATTTACCTGTTCCTGTCAAAAAAAGATAAGGACAACATGAATTAAGATTTAAAAAATTAGAGAATAATAACATCACAACAGATTATTCAGAACAAAAGGTTTACAAAGCTAACCTCATAGTGACCAATTCAATAAGTCCCTCCACCATGCAGATTAAGCCACAGCACACCAAAAGCCTTAGTCTAGGGCTCATCAAAATCATAGAGAACAAGTCTGATAGGCTCACAAGTATTGACCAAAAAGAAAAGAAGCATAGTAATATAGAATAGCATAATAGGTATATAGCTAAAAATAGTTATAACATAGCATCCAGCCAAAGTATATTATCATCCACTTTACAACCACGGTAGCAACAACCATAGACATAACATGCACCAGCTTCTTTACATTTATTATGCTCGGCATTGACATAGACACACGACATACTTGACAACCTAAGCAAGGAGACCTAACTCAACACATAGACCATGGGCTACGATCAGCCTGTTGTCAAACTTTTTTCATACACCAAAAAAAGGAAAAAACATAATCGATCCAATATGAACTCACATTGAAGGGAACCAATTGAGAACGAGAACTATGCAGCTAATACTACCGCCTAACTTGGGAAGCACCGGCTTTTGCATTATTCTCGAGCAAAACAGCAGCTCATTTAGGTACTTGACACGAAGGCGACCAACATCGGTGTGACTAAACTTCTCCTTCATGTTGACTCCAAGATCAAAGTGTTCAAGACTCATCATTGCCGCAGATTCCACTCTCATTGACACTACGCAAGTATACAAGGAGAGTTACAAACTAGGAGGCGAACAAACATGATGAATATAAATCATGCAACCAGTGAAAAGGAATTCACATACTCTGAATCCAACATCACCATATTAGTGTCATATTTGACTTCGTAATTATACAATCCATAGTCGATGTGGACCACCTCTTTCCAGATCTCCTCAAGGTGTGGCCAATTGAAATAAAGGAAAGGAGGACACGGATCTCATGTTAAGTTAGAACAAGACAAGAGACTAAACGAACTGCAATTAGAAAGGTACTAACAAATTCATCTTCGAGAGCCTTTTTGAAAGCTTTGTCGATTCCCAAGCACGTGCAGCAAGGATCCAACACCACTAACCATCTCCGGTTAACAACGACGACGACGACGTACCACCGGCCATTATAGAAGATAGGGAAGTACATCTAGGAAAACCGGAAGACAAGTATGTATTAAAAAAGGAAGAAGGAAACAACGGTTACTAGAATGCGATTAAGATACTTACCAGGAGACCATTAGGAGTACCCAACCAGCCAGCTGTGTTAGCACCACGGAAACTTTTCAGAGCATTCTCACGAAGGTGAGTCGCATTGGCATCATTGTAACCATGGTTGCCAATGAGGAAGTCCTAAGTAACAAAACCCGACATGAGTAATGACATACGAGGGAGATTCATTCAACAAATAAGGGATGGTTTGTGTAAACTAACCCCAACTTTCGAGAAGAAATAATGCTTCTTTGTATCCTTAGGGTGCTTCCTTAGGAACATGAGGCGGCACGTAGAATTGATAACGAAATAGCTAACATTTGATCCCTGGACTCAAAGAGACAAGAGCACCCAACCGCAACTTTACACCAAGTAAAGTTGACAACCTCAAGACTACAACACGAAGGACAATATGAAGTGTGCATCGAAAAAACACTAGCAAAACATGACCGAAAGAAATAAAACCATACGGTACTTACACGCTATATGCTCTTTACGCACCCAGTACAAAGCCACTTGATACAAGTTAGATTCCTCCTTAGTTACTCGATCTTACGGGCGGCTACATGAAATGGGCTCGCTTGTAATGACTTCGGTTGTGCAAGCCGCTTTCTTGTATTGAAGAGCAAATTTAGTACTTGGAAGGTCAAAACAAATCTTAGCCGCTCATTGAGTTCTTTGCCACTAGAATTTGCGTGAAGAACCACCTCTCAAGGGTGTAGAAAATCCAAAGATATCTCTCTGCAAGCAAGTAAACAAGAACCAAACTTAATAATATCTGAGAGAAAGAGGAGGGACAAGTAGTTCATGTCAATAATTTACTCATAGACGTGTTTTACCGTAATACGGTCGGACAACACCATTCATTAGTTCCGCAAGCGGATGTACCAACCACACGAAACTTGAACAAAAGTGTTACATTCATGCAAAAGGTGTCTCATACAAGATCCAAAAGCGATTACAAGCACACAAAAGGTGTTCCAAACACAGGAAACATCCAAATAGTAGTTACAATGCACCATAAACTATAAATGCATCTAAGACCTGAGAAAACTATAAATGCATCTAAAGATACGAGAAATCCATTATACGGTTTGGCGGCTTAGCTCCCGTGGGATTGATAACGACTAGAGGGACAGGTTGATCGTCGGGAGTTGCACCACCACCACCTGAACCTTCCCGTTAGATAATCATACTAAGTGAGGTGAACAATAGGAGAACTCGCTGCACAAAAGAGTAGGATGAAATGGCAAAGAAGACTACCATAGGATTGACTTGTCGGTGGACATCGATACCATAACACTTGCCTTAGAAGATCCCGCTCCAAGAAAAGTATTTGATCTAACTCTCTCAAGAGGGCAAGACATAGATGGAGCTGTAGGAAAAGGGCGCCTCAGTTTAGGGTCTTCAATAAAGTTTCCATAATCATCCTCATCCTCAAACAATCTCATCGAAGGCATACTAGGACTATTAAATATAGGAATAGAAGGCTTCTTAATAGGATGGGTGTCAACATGTGGTGTTTTGCCTGTTTAAAGATGATAATATGGATGGTAAAACATGTGTACAAATAACCAAGAATGCGAAATATACTGCTAAACAGAGTGGAAAGGTAAAAATACTTAATACTAACCAATTTGAGAAGCAGCACGAGCAGCAAGTCCATCCAAAGAGCGTCCAGCGGCACCTTCCGGGCCCACAACAACAGGATTAGAAGGAACCTGAGCAGTCTTCATTCCATCATTAACATCTGCAACACGACTTAGTGGAGATTTACTAGGTCGTTCTGGCGACGCGTCGAGATTGAGGCGCATTCATTGCCCTCTTGCCCTTCCTTGTAGCAGCAGTCACATCTGAACAAGCATGTAGGGACAACATAAAGCACCATAAAACCTAGACGGTACAATAACAAGGATACAGATAAGGAACACACCTGGTGAGACATCGGAAGAAAGTAGTTCAATTGACGCGGTAGGACTAGATGCATCGCCTTTCCGCTTCCCATTTCTTCGACTCTTTGAAGTTTGAACAGCAACTGCATCAACATCTACAGGATCCTCCAACGTAGATCCAGCTCCAAAGAGGGTTTTTCCAACCACTAAGGCGTACTCGACCTTAAGCTCAGCTTACGTGGACTCATGGAAACAGGAGTGTGCTGGCTAACACCTTTTGCACCCTTGCTTCTCCTCGTCTTTTTCACTTGACTAGAACCTGCATCTGAGCTTGTCTGTGATGATACAACCCTTTTCCTCTTACCATCCATTTGAAGTGACACTACAAATCCAAAAACATGGAAAAACATTACTACAAGACCAGTAATAGAAATGCATGAATACAAGTGCAGGAAATGAAAATTTTTTGGCATGAATAGATGGCAACACACACCATGGCATGAAAGAACCAACTTCCAGAAAAAATGACAAGATATGGACCAAGTCACAATTGGGAGTTTTAGTGGACAGCAGAGTCCACACCAACATCAGTAGAGCTAGTTGTGCTACAAGGATAACAGATCAATCCATTCCAAGAAAGTAAAAAAAGAGGAGACAGGGAGGAGGAAGGAAATCGGTGGTTTACCCCGAGCCAGAGATGGCAGGTAGCATTGTTGAAATCTTTATAATTTGCATTAAGTGGACTCTTTTATTCATTCAACCACATACCAAAGACGCCCAGTCCAAAGGACCAGGCAATGAGAAAACAATCAACTCAGAGCAAGTAACAAGGAGGACAGAGATAACTACAAGATATTGCACAATACAACCTACATAATTGCAGTAACTGAAAAGTGTAATTGAATAGTAAACATAATGCAAAAAAAATAAAGACCAACCATTTTGAGGCATAGCAGGAGTTGCATCTACATCCAATTGTTCTTTTGTTTGATCAACAACAATAGGACTTAAGACTCTTTCACCAACTCCATCCAATTGACTTTTTCTTTGATGGTCAGCAACAGCAATAGAAGGTATCTTAGGATTTTGCACACCAGAACCTTCTCCTACGAAGAACAAAAGAAAAATAAGCTGACTGTTGTGGAAAAGGAAACATGGCATCAATTTAAAACAAAGTAATAGGCAACATGGCTGCTTATTTACTGAGGAAGCCATGAAAGGGCAACAATTTTGACAGACTTGGAGTGTAGTAAGGCAATACACTTGGAATGGTGCACATGCATTATAGTATGATTCAACAAAACTAGTACAGAGCAGGCCACAGAGTTAACAAGCTCAAATTTGCGAAACAAAAGTAAACAAGGAAAATTCTAGTACCTTTCATACTAGACTTATTCGAGGTAAGATATCGGTCTTGTCGAACCAATAGACTTATCTTTACCAAAGACCACTATTAAAGTAATCAATCATATAACTCGAGTCGATGAATCTCTTTCTTCACGATTAATGACCACAACTACATCTTCTTTTGTTGTATAGTGAGCAGCAGCAACATCTTCTTTTCTTGTACAGCGAGCAGCAGCAACATCTTCTTTTCTTGTACAGGGAGCACCACCAGCAGGAGCACTAGTAGTACTCACATCTTTCACAGCAGTAGTACTAGCATTATTCACCTCTTCAACAAATGTAGTACTACCACCAAAGAACACCAACAAAGGCACCACTAGCATAATTGACCTCTTTGGCGGCAGGTAGTACTAGTGACGAGGAAAGGTTGGCTCACCAACACTAGGTTTTGTAACATCAACAAGTCCTGGAGAAGGCAAAGGAGCTTCAAATTCTGCGGGAACCACATTACCATCTTCATCAACAAAGATCGCCATGACTGCGGCGGTGCTTGGGCGGCGAGGAGTCTCGGAGTGAGCATTTGAACATGAGGGAGCATGTGCCATAGAAGATTCTTGCATATATTTGAACATCTTGGCAACAAGTAAACCAGGGACTTTTCAAGCCATGTGTAGTGTGATGGTTTTTGAAAATCTTACGCAAAACACACTTTGTCCCAGAATGTAGGTCAATATTGAAAGATAAGAATCATATATAACTCTCATGAAACAAACATGCTAAAAAACATACAAGACAACACACATACCTCAGGCCTGATGAAGTCGAAATGTTTGTCCATATTATAACTAAAGTCCTGGCAAGCCTCTTCAACTTCATACATTTTTGCATACAATGTGGCTGCAAAGGGTTTCACCTACACAAAAAAAGGTATGTTTCTTGTCACACATATTTACAGCACTTCAAGTGTAAACATCACCATACATACAAGGGCAAACAACTCATGAAGAGAGCAATAATATAAGGTCAAACTCACCGGTCTCTTTCCATAAGTGTTGCCAGACACATGATCATACTGGGAATACTTCTTAATCATTGTGCCCTTCCAGCAGTGGATCCTGGGCAGCTCTCTGGGCGGCTCATTATGTGGTCCATACCGCAAGAAGTCAAGGTAGTAACCCTGCATATATCGAAAACAAACGGGATGACTATTGCATGAAAGGATAGGAAGCAATGGATGCAGGTAACAAAGCAAAAAGACAGAAGAGCACTTACAGCAAGGAAATATCTGCAGCCACCGATCACACCACGACCTTTCTTCCTATAGTTCCTTATCGAACCTAGCATCCAGTCGCAGACAAGCTTGGACCAATCCCACTCTTTCACCGTACTCACATCTATCAACGGACCAAGGTACTGAGGGCTGGGGAAAGTATTTGAGTTCGAACACAAGAAGGTGGACAAGGCAACCACCATAAAGTATCTGAAGGTATCATCATCATCTAGTGTCTCTTCTAACAACTGCTTCCCAAAGTACTTGATGGAACGGAGAGAGGGAAGCTTGACTTTTTCAAGGAAGTCCTTCTTCGTCGAATCAGTATGCATCTTCTTGATATCCTTACCACCGATGGGAATCCCCAAGTAGAGGTGCACAGCCGTCGGGTCAAATGGGATCACCTGATCTCCAACAAGAATGTCACCAGAGGCAATGTCCACCTGATCCGCTATCCACTGCACGAAACCTCTGGGAGCAGAACACCCATCATAGTGAAGCAAGACTCCAAATCCTCGATCAGTAATGATCTTCTTCTTCCGGTCATCCAACTTTGCAATGATGTCCTCTCCAAAGTAGCGGCAGTTGAATCTACTTCCAGCTTTCTTTGGACTATGTGCAACAGAAGTACCAAAGAAGAAGATTCTTGACCTCCCTCTTCCTCGACCTCTAGATGCTCGGGTACTCTGCAAATCAAAAGAAAGAGGGGAATAAACATATAGTTAGGATACTACATTCAATACAAAATGAGGACAAATCAAAAAAGACCAACAGCTAGCTAGTACATGTACCGTTTCAGAACGTGTCCGGGCACCAGAACGCCCTGGATCAGCCATACCTTGAGCAATCTTAGAGAACTGAGAGTAAAGAAAGACACCAAGGACAAATAAAAATTATGTCAGCTACAAATCACAAGGACAAATTACTTAAAGCAAGGTGAATGACGAAACAAGATGATGTAGAACATACTCCTGTGATTGCTTCTTTCATATGTCTGAAAGTATTGACCATTTCAACAAAATCAGAAGGATTTGGAATCTAACAAAATGAAACAAGATATATCAAGTAAGTATAAATAGGCTAGGGCACATGCAGAAATAAAAAACAAATAGCAATATTAGCACCTGGCCATCATTGATAGGTTCATTGTCATCCTCATCTTCAGAGCTGATAGGATCAGACAACTCATCATCACTATCACCATTCAGAGACTCCTCCGAAACATGGTCATCGCTATCCATGCCTACAGAAATGGGGATCCTTAGTATAGTTACAGACATCTGATACAAAATTATATAACTATAGTATGAAGAAACTTATCTACAGTCCATGTGTGGACACACAAAAAATAACAGGTACAGGTAAACAAGGTATATCAGACAAAGAATGTTATCTGACAGCACAACTGACAGTACCAATGCATTAATAAACAGCCATTAATAAAAGTCTAGGACCTCAGTCAGGCAGGGAAGTATAAAGTCTGAACAAAAAGGAGACTATTCTACTCCAAGGTGCCAAATTGCATTCATTTAATAACCCTACTGGATGGAAATGAGCCATCATTGTTCTAAGAGAGCACACTGCTTGAGTGCCCACACATACACACAAACACTCATTACTGTACTCCTACAAGGTTGCACTGCACACACAAACACAAAAAAACTGAATGGAACTTGATTTGTGAATAGAATGAGCAGAAAAATCACATGGTGAGATTCTAAAACAGATATCACTCATATCACAGTGCAATTGACATCATATTTGCCTCTCAACTCAATAGCCCCACTGCATGGTACAAACATCACTATTATTCGAAATATTATAGCTGCCAGAGAGACCTCGTGATGAAGAAATTGAGTAAACCAGACTATAGGATAGGACAAATGGTCCTGGTGCACAATTTTTAGAATAGGTATAGTATGGAAACTTAAACTAACTACAGAACCACAGATTTCTAAAATGTGCTAGGTACCAGGCAGCACTTAATAATTTCCTAGACAGGCTGGGCAGCTACAGCAATTAGACACAAGATGGTAGATGGCACAATATCACAAGTAAATGACACAAGATGCTACAACCAAAGCACCAGCTTCGAGCGCAATATCACAAGAGTAACAGGCATCTAGGTTCAATAAACCAGCAGACATTACAATTTCACTGGAAACATGTTTGATTAACCATAACTACAGTAGCCTTGCTTTCAAAATATTTAATATAATATTTTACACATTCATCATGTTGGAAACAAAGGGAAGCAATTTTTCTGAATTGAAAATAATGCAACAATGGATCCATTTGTTTCTACTTTCTGAAAATAGTATTCTAGCAAACCAAGCATAAGCAGCCATACTTGCGTCAATGAAACTGCAGTACATGTAATAGCATGTCAAATCCAATTCATGGTGTACAGAATACAAAAGGAATGCAGGACATCTCACTACTGATTACTTGCTTGTAGCACAAAGGGCTAAAAAACAGAGGTACTATTATGGAATGATAGGCCATGCTACAGGATCAACACAAAGAGGTACCAATAGAACTATACAGACCAAAACCGCATATATTGGCAGAAGCAAACCACACTGGTGTAATGACATCATTTAAAAGGTAAAGTATGAATCAGCACCGATTGAAAAAACCCACATCCATAATTCACAAGATAAGAGAATACAAACAAAGCACTATCTCAAGGCTCGAATTATGATGACAAAAATTAATCTCAAGCACTGAAGTATATTTTGATGTACCAAACTAATAGTCGAAACTGAGAGCAACACATATATATCCCTCTTCAATCTCGACGTGCTAGAAAAACAAAGAGCAAGTTAGATAAGTTGCAAAGCCCTTATCTTTGCCAAATACAGGCCACCTTATAAGATGATCGTGCCAATAGAGCAACTACACTAATAGAAAACACATGCTACATTTTAGGCCCCAACGACCCACTCAGCCGTTTCTCTGTGATGGCGGGAGAAGCGAATGCAAAACCACATGCTTTGCAACACCTTGGCCGACAAGTGGGTGTTTGCAATGACATTGGAGGACAATTTGTTTGCCTAGTTTGAGCTTTTCATGAGTATATGTGCTTGCGCAGAAAGCACAAAACAAGTCACAGAATGAGATTCAAGCATTGGATATGGATTTTAACTTCTAGTTTATTATTAAGCCTCAGCTTCAAATAGGTTCATCGGTCAATAATGACTAGGCTTAGAAATGAGACTCAGCCATCTTATCTGCCTAATACACAAATAATCGTGGGTTCGGATATTCGGTTGAGTATTCACCAAGCAAATCACACAAATCCCCAAAACCAAACCCCTCATAATCGGTCGGACAAGCCGAGGCGGAGGATTAGAAAGCAAGACGGCACGAGGAGTTCCACTAACCCGCTGGTTGTGGCCCGGGAAAGCGACAAAGAAGGCCGGCAAAAGCGTGACAGGTCCGAGTCGAGGCACTTATCTCGCACATCACACGAATAATTGGCACTATCCATTAGTAACATCATAACAGAGCCCCATCATAAACATCAGAGCAGCAGATAGCATACAGGAGTTCTGAAAAATAGATAGGGAGATAGGAGCCTACAGTAATGAAAACAACTACCATGCATGCTCCAATCCATGCAGCACCACATTAGCATCAGAATTGCCACAAATCAGTGCAAGGAACAGAGCAGTAGAGATCAACAGAGGCATAGAACCGAAATGTTGAAGACAAAACATGGCTAGAAGATCCATACCCCTCCTACCTCCTCCCTGTCTGCTTGATTTGCTTCCCCTAGGACACTAAATCCCTAACCTAAGCAATCGCCATAACACAGATCAATTAAAGCGTTCACAAACACATGAACCATGGTGAAGGACCTACACTCCACAACGAGGGCACACGAGTTGAACAGAAAAGTGCCAAAATAGGAACAATGCATGGCGGCTTGGCCTCATAGACAAATCGTACAACCAATCCTCATCCCCCTCTTCAGTTTCCCCTCCACAACATGAATCGTCAAGCAACCCTCAACCAGATCTACAGATACAGAGAGAAGGAGAGGAGGAGGAAGATGAGCGGAGGAATACAGAGAGAAGAAGAGAAACAGGAAGTTGCTGCACATGAACACGCCTTACAAAACAAGCACGAAACGAACACAGGAGTGGTTGCCGCCTCGGATTCGGTTGCCGGCAGGAGTACGACCGCCTACGACTCGGATCCGCCACCAGGAACACCGCCCCAGACGTTCCGCGCAGCCCACATCAGCCCGGCCCGGCTCACTCCTCCTCCTCCCGTCGCTGCGGCCGCGCTGCTCGCCGCCCGCGACGCCCCGGGGAAGGACAGGCGCCGAGAACCTCGGCGACCTCCAAATCCCCAAATCAATCAACACAACGAGAGATTGGGGAATGGAGGGAGCTCACTCACTTGTTGCTTGGCGAACAGGAATGCGGATAGCAGCAGGCGGGTTGGGCTGCCACCGTCGCCGCCGCTCCCGCCAACGTGCTCCACGGCGCACCGGGCGGAGAGGGCTGCCCCGTCGCTGGAATCGCCCTCCGTCGCCTCGAATCGCCGGACCCGGGGACGAAGAATGGAATGGAAGGGGGCAAGGGAAACGGACAAAAGCGAACGGACAAGGCGCGATGTCCTGTCCACTTTGAAACTGTAGCTGGGACCCGCATGATAGAGAAACAAAGGTGCCATCCATCGCTGCGCCGTGCGATCACGAGCCGACGCCACAGATGCGCGTGTGACAAAACAGAACAAAACACACGCGCGACAGATAGCAATTCTCATAATTTAAAACCAAAACACCTTATAATTGAAGTACATGGAGTACTTGACAAAAATAGAGTATATATTTTCTCTCGTACAGACACATTTGGTCTCTACTTGCAGTAGAAAATGTTCAAGGACAAATCCAGTTTCTTTGTTTTTTATTTTATTATTCAAGATAAAACTAATATATGACCTAACGAAATCAATATCGCCCACCAAAACTCATTTGTAACTCTGTTTTTTATATCAATAAAATTCCAGTAGGGGTGCGAACCCTCCTGTTTCATCAAAAAAAAAAAAAAAGAATTGTTTCGTCTCGTGACAATACATATTTGGCAGACTTCTATATATATATGGATTGATTGCTTACAGAAATTTAGTAAACCAGAAGGCATGGCCGGCAAAAATTGGTGCTGAACCACGATAACCAAATCACAGGAACTTGCACAAACAATGACCAATCTGTACGAATTTTAATCAATCCAGTCCACACACAACACAACCTTAAGCCGTCAAAACAAATTTGATCCCTTGCAAGTCGGAATAATTCGACAAATTACGCTTTCCTCGAGGCATTGTTTAAAGAATGATATCAAAATCTGTCCTAAGAGTCTCCCCATGGAGCACACGAGTAGTTGCCAGTTGGAGGAAGCATGCTACTAGCAAATCATGAAGAACCCATATTGCTGAAGATCCGAGCAATTGTATTTGTGTCTGTATGCTCGGGCCTATTGTACGCCTACCCACCTGGCATAGTCGATCCACCTGCAGAGAAGCATAGTCAGTAGGTGAACTGATAAGCACAGACAGCAGTGTAATCCCAACTGATCAGCACAGACAGCAGTGGGTACAGAATACTCACAGTAGAGAACCCAAAATGTATTCCCTGTCCGAACTGCAAAACTTGCTGCACTCAATACTAGTTTATGTTGGTGCAGTAGTGGCTCGAAAGCATCCGCTGTTCAATCACTCCAGCCAAAATCTGGTATCTGTTCAAAGTTCAAGAACAAAACGATCGGAAACCATTAATTACATGCCATTGTTTTAGAAAACCACTGTATCAAGAAATGTAGTTTCGGAAACACAAGACATGCAAAACTTTGTTTTAGAAGGAAAAAAAAAAATTCTGCATGCCTGTATGGAGTTTCTAAAACTGCAAAAACATTGGCCTGTTTGGATAACAGTGCAAAACCAGATGAGAATGCGTTTAAGGAGTGATGATGAGTTTCACTCTTGATGTATGTTCCACATGCTACCATTTCCATTCCCAAAACTATACAAGTGTGCATGTCCTAGACTCCTAATGCATCATATATCCATATAGCCTCCTACCATGCAAACTGGAATAGTCACTCTGAATTAGAGGAATTCAACATAACATAATCACTGAGAGAGTTCATCAAGGGAAATAATCAATTGACAAATTAGAATATCAGGGGACTTGTTTGAGAAGATGATCGTTACCTGAGGTTACTGGAAATTGCCATGTACACACCATATGCAACACTAGTTGATAAAATTGGAAGATTCTCAACTTCACCCTCTATTTCCTTATCCTTGCTGGCGGCATGCCTTGCTTTTATCAGTGCATTGGTCACACCAGTACCAACCTGGAAAAAAATGACCACGCATTGTAAGCTCTTACATGTTCTTGAAAACTTGGCTTCAATAGCAAAGATGGCATTGAGCCATTGACTAGAAAACTAATTGTTACTGTTAGACACCAAATCTAAACAGTATCATCAATTTACTGCCTTGACCTGATTACTTATACAAGAACAAAGACACTCTGGAAGGTTGGTAATCTCTTTTACGAGTACGATCAATATATCTAACATTCAAACCACCTATACAAAAGAAAAAATCAATACATAATAGGTTTGCACGCTCCAGGGCTCATGGTTTTCCAATAACAATGGCCATCCATAGCAATAGCATATACAAAGACAAAAAGCATTTCCTAAATGTGTATGGCATTTTTTTTGTTTACTTCCTGCTTAGCATGAAGTTCAGAAACAAAAATATGGTAGTGTTGCAGTTTAACCAGTAAGTCAAAACAGACTGAGTGTTCTCCAATGACATTACAATTGCATCATGACAATCTTACCAGAGAGGCAGTAGTTCCAACAGCAAAAAGCTTTGCGCCATTCCTCTGCAAGAAGCCAAATTGTGAGTTCATAACAAAAGGCCATAAAGCTACTCAATGTCAATTTGTTGATTGTGAGCAACACATCAGAGCATAGAAATTCAACTTTACCAATATAGCTCCTAATCTCTGCAAAAGAGAGTATGATGTCCCAGACAAAGCAACCTGCAGAAGTTCCATATAAGTCCACAATTCCTTAAAAAATTATGACTTTCCTTTCAGAATAAAAGAAAAAAGTTCATTCTATTATCAGAAGAAAAGGGGGGATAAATCTAAGGGACTTGATCCAATCCGATGAATAGTCAAGATCATGCTACCTGGAAGGCATTATCTGGGCAGTTGTAGAAGAACTTAGCAATGGCTCCAGAATTCACTGCTAGTGGTGGCTGTAAAGACACAGTTGGAGCAGGAAGCCATACAAGCATAAAATCTGCAACTATTGCCATGACCTGGAAAGTATGAAGAACTAATAAAGATTAAAAAGTTTTGCAAAGGAAAACCAGTGAATAAATAAATATAGTTAACAATAGAGATTTAGTTATTTTCTTAATTAGCACAGATGAAAGGTTGAACCATTTCCTACATTGCAATTAACTATAACTGTCAACACTGATTAACATTCAACAACTGTTAAGGCTGACTTGGGAAGATCTTGCAGTTGAAATACTGTTTGGGAAAGTGGTAGACAAAAATAAACTGGTCAGAGAAATTGTCTCAATTTGATAATCTGTTTACAGTTGAAGTAGCAAAACAATTAGTGGTAGTGTTTTTCGCTTATGAAATGCTAAGGCAGACGATTGCCATTCATTAATGCAATTTCAGAATTTCCATAGGATACTCTTTTCTGCCATAATTCTTCTAGCGCACATACAGTGAATGCATCAAGAAAATCAAACATTTAGAAAGTTAGATGCTTAACATCTTCTGGTTATTTATTTAGTACCAAATGAATTATAGAACTTCTTATATTTCAATCATGTTTGTCTTTATATTTAATAGAAATAGTACCTATTGCAGTAGTCTTTCTATTTAATCATGTTCAAGTAGGTGGCATACTGATGGTGTTTCTGCCACCAGCTCACCTGAAATGTGAGGCTAAGGCTATCAGCTCAGCTGGGTTAAACAATTCATCAAGAATCCAACCAGCTCTTGGCATAGAATCCAAGCAGTCCTAAGCAAGCGGCTAGCCACCCCTACAGGTTGCAACAGAGAATAGATTATTAAAACATTGCGGAGGCACCCACCCTGCGAGGTCACATACTCCGCCACCCCTTCCCATGCCAGCCACCATCTTCCTCCCATCCAGCAAGCACATGCCTACCATCATCTCCTACTTGTCAATGCAGATCCAACGGCCACTGTCACCTCCCTTCAGCAAGATGCTGTGTCTGGCCATGTGAAGCCACTCTCCTCTGACCAGTAAGCTCATGTGTTCACAGTCATCCTACTGGCTTCTGCTGCCGCTCTATGCCCACTGGCTACCTCATGTTTGCCATTGTTTCTCCCTGTTGTGAGCAGGTGTGTCCTCCGCCACCCTGCTCCCCATGGCAAGAATGCACCCAACCACTATTTGCTCCCTGCCAGTAAGAACATGAACACAGGCCATCCTAGTCCCCACAGGCTAGCAAGCACTTCGCTGCTGCCTTCATCCTGCCAATTAGCAGCTGCATCAGCCTGCATACATCTGTGATGCACATCATCTCTGCTGCCAGGTACTCCTATTATATGCCTGAATTTTACTGGAAAATCTTGGAAAAATGCTACAAAGCCTCTCTTTTTTTCATGTTTTAGCTCATTAGGATTAACTCAGCTTGCTTGACAATTGAGATCAGAAGCAACAATACTCTCAATTTGGGTTATCCACTCATCCATTGTTCCAATCATCACTATTATTCTTTGTTATCACTACTGTACTAGCTATTAATGCTTCTCAGGTATAACTATGGATGCAGTTCTATAAAGCATCCATGAGGATTATAGACTACCAAAACTAAGGTTATAGACTACCAAAGCTACAGCTGTCAGAGGAGGGGGGAGGCCCAATTTTGCCTCCGCCCCTGCTCAGAGCGTAGAGATGGAAAACGTGAAAAATGTGATTTGTTGGACTTGTTCTATTATCCAAAAAAAAAAAAAAAAAAAACGAGTGTGACATGGAAGCACATCTAACTTCAGCAGAGTAACCATTCAAAATAAGATTCTCTGGCCTGAACAATGATGACAAGACAACAAAAAAAAAAAAGTTTCTGTAATATTAAAGTATATTGAAGGAAAATGCCAAGTTGATCACAATGAAAAAAAAAAGCAAAAGGATTTATAGAAGCATACCACATCTGCAATCACAAAGTCAAGCTCTTTGACAAAGTTCTCCCTCCTTTTTCTCATACTCTGCAGCAGTCTAGCAAATTTAAGGAGTTATGTCAAACTAGCTGCAACAAATTATACATAACTTGCTAACCAAGACACAAAATCATCTAACTGAAAAAGGGTCCAGAAAAGTGGTAAGTGCAAACAAAGCTTGGTTATACTACTAACAGAAAATGGATAAATAAGAGGTCTATAAAGATGTAGCATATCGGCATCAAATAGGAATATAATAATGATGTTTTTCAACAGTAATTCTGTTAGACCAACCAGCATTGCACTGCAGTAGTGTGTACATAATCTGTTGTTTGCTTGCTTGATGGCTGCATTAGGGGAGAGGATTAGGAATAGAACCTTCATCAATAGTTCCCTGCTGTAGCAGTATGGCTGAATAGCCATGAGTATGGCCTCAACAGCCATAAAGAGGCATGGCAAGCCCATGCTTGTACCTTAGGTAAGGTAGGAAGTAGGCAGCCATGTATGGCTATAGTGCTAGGTAAGGTGGTGGCTGTAGTCAGCCATATTGTGTGTGTGTACTTTAGAAGGTACAGTAGGATGTGTATAAGTAGGAGTGTTCTACTTCAATGCAATTCAGTTCACTGCCTCAGTTTTTCTAGCCATTCAGAGTTGTTCAGTTTCAGCCCACGCTGAAACCTGAACTGGTGCTGTGTGTGTGCTGTGAGTTTGAGGGAAGAGCTCCTGCTCTTCTTCTTCCTTGGAGCAGGGGAGGAGAGGGAGTAGAGAGGTGAGGTGCTCACCTCGGTGCTGCTGATTGTAGGGACCAACATAGTGCAGTACTCTTTCTGCTTTGAACAGTTGATAAATGTTCTTCAACCATGCATATACGATAAATTTGTGTCCCAGGGTTCCCAGTAGCAACATGTTCTTCAACCATGCAGTAGTGCAGTACTCTCCCTCACACGCCCCGCCGCCACCCACACAAGCCTGTGTGAGCGCCCGCTGCCACCCGCAGCTCCTCCTCCCCCACCGGCAACCTCCACCGGACGCTCCTCCACCCCCATCGGCACCGCCGATGAGCTGCCAACGCCTATGGGTCCGCCTACCCCCATAGGGGGGGCACTGACCCTTTGACTCGCGATTAGGGGCCTAATCGCCGCCTAGTCGGTGCCTAGTGGAACAGGGGTTTTTCAACAGTAATGCTGTTAGACCAGCCAACATTGCACTGTGGTAATGCAGTACTCTTTCTGCTTTGTCCCAGGGTTCCCAGTAGCAACAGGTTTGTATTTGATAGCAACATGTATGTATTTGATAGGAAGACCACATATAAAGCCAACAGTGGGCCACTACTGCATATTGGCAATGGCAAGGCAAGTGGTACCAAGTATAATATTGCTCCAAAATAAGTGACTAATCACTTATATTATTGCGCAATATTATACTTTAGGTACACAAAGGCTACTTTATTCCTGTTTGTCAACTGAATCTGCATCTGGTTTCGCATTCATTATAGAAAAAGTACCAAGATTCCAAGTAGGTTACCCTCCCTGCCTCCCTCCCTCCCTTTTGCGAATAGGTTGTTACTGATTAACTGAGAGAACAAAAGACAATGGCTACGCCTAATAAACTCCAAAACTAACGTAATTACGCTGGTTTCGCCCTAAGCAAGCTGCAAGCATCATTTTGACTGAGACGGAGCAGTGCCAAAATCGGGACAACACGCATCTAGGTATCATCACACCCCAGCCCCGACTCCCAAAACAAATCTGAGCCAGGAAATCCGACTGGTATCTGAGCCCGGACTACAAAAGGCTTGACACCACAATCGTTCAAACCCCATCGAATCAGACCACATCTGATGATCTGAATCAGATACCACAGAAAAGAAAATGATAGCCGGGAAGAGGAAAAAAAGAATTACGAAATTCCCGCGTACCTTGGTGAAGATGCCAACGCCGCACTCTATGGCGACCTTGGTGAGGAAGAGGTCGTCGGC
Source organism: Hyparrhenia diplandra (assembly GCA_015847255.1). Classification (NCBI taxonomy): domain Eukaryota; kingdom Viridiplantae; phylum Streptophyta; class Magnoliopsida; order Poales; family Poaceae; genus Hyparrhenia; species Hyparrhenia diplandra. The sequence continues at coordinate 7,485 of JADLZK010002296.1, read as the reverse complement.
GGCGAGAGGCGCTCCTTGAAGCCACCGAACTGCAGAAGCCACCTGAAGACCGGCGAGGCCTCGAGGTCGACGAACCGCCGCACGATCTCGGCAGGGGATGCGGCCGCCCTCCACGGCCGCGGCGAGGTCGGCCGGCAGGCTCTCGAGCTTCCGCCCGAGCTGCGCCAGAACGAACAGAGCCTCCCTCCTGTTGACCGAGGCGTCATCGCTGCCCTCGCCTTCGCCATCTCCGCCACCTCCCCCGCCCGAGGGAGGAAGGTCGTCCTCGCCGCCGCCGCCGGCGGCTCCGGTGATGCCGCTTCCGATGTCGGAAGAGGCGAGCGGGAGGGGAGGGAGGTGGGGTCGATTGAGGCGGAGCGAGGGCAGGTGCAGCGGGACGGAGCGCAGGAAGGGAGGCTAGTGGGGTGCAGCGGCGGGATGCTGGGCAGCGGCTGGAGGCGGAGGTGGATGAGGGCGGCGGGGGAGGAGGGGAGAGAGAGGTGGGGCGAGGAGAGGCCATGGCGCGGCGGTTGGGGATGTGAGGTGGGGAAAGCGGCGGGCGCTGGGTTTTTGGGAGGGAGCGCCGGAGCGGGCGGGCGGGCGCTGGGTTTTGGTAGGGAGCGGGGGCCGTCGACCGGAAGAGGAAGAGGAGCGAGGAAGTAGGGAGCCAACGACCCAACAGCCTTTTCCCGTACAGCGAGTCCACCGGGGTTGTTGGTAATGGTAGGTCGCTTGACTCGAACTCGACTCGTTACTCGTTAGGCGGCGCCCAAAGCTACCCGCTGTCGTGCTCAAAAAAGAAAAAAAAATACTAGTACACGCTTACACGCTGAGCTTCAACGTCTTCATCAAATATCCAAATCAGCTTACACACATAATGTTTCGGAGTTGGTGATAATAGCTTGCACAACCTACGGTAGCTTGCTCTGACAAAGGTAAAGCGAACGTCGGACGATAAAACTGACGTGCTCATGTAGGTCTGGGTTGGACTTGGGAAATTGCAACCTTAGGGCCTCACGCATACCGGCCCATGTCCGGCTGGACCACCTCACCACTCTTCCCCGCCACCGGAGGATCTAGCTGGGCGAGGCTTCTCCATTCGCTATACGGCTAGCCGCTTGTTCACCTCATATCGCCCCCAAGGCCTATCACCTAATCGTGAGGATCTCGCTCCTGGGTGGTCCTGCATGTTAGATATAAGGTACTCTGCATTAATTCCATAATATAAATCACATGCACAACCTGACTTACTAGAATACATGTGAAGCAAACAAGCATGATTCAAAAATCAAGTATAATGTATCATAGTACTTGGCTGGAATAACATAAAATACTGGTGATTACTTCATGGCAATCTTTAGTGGTGTGCACAAATCCAAGTACAAATACATACAATTGTATAGATGAATAGTTTGAAATACATGTTGACAATAAGATTAGATTACGTGATGTAATACCTCACGTATGTGAAGTACATGTAGGATGCAGCGATGCAAATTCATGATCGCATGTCCTTTTGTAGATGTTCCCTTCATGAAGCCTCATTTAATTTACCTAGACGACGCGGCCGAGATTTGGGAGCACAAGCACAAGAGCGCTTCCCTTAAAAACCTTTTATTCCCGCTTCTCTTCTCTCAAGTGTGATCGCAAAGACCTATGGTTCCTGAGACTTGCTCTCGCCCCTGCCACTGCACGTGAACGACTTCCAAGGCCGAGACTTGGCAACCATGGGCTAAAGAAAGGAGAATAGGAAAAATACTATTTACTACTTTAGGATTTTCTAATTGAAACTCCCAATTGTAGTTGTTATATTGTGCTCCTGCCCCATGGTGCTTGGTATAAATATATGTATAAAACCCCCTTACCTCCACATCACTAGTAATATGGTACTCAATTGATATTGCACTCTAATTTTACTCATGGCTAAAACAATAAAGCCTATTAGGAGAACAATAAATACAAGCTCCTTTGGTATTTATCGTAATTTCTCATACGTAATTTTATGGAAAGTTATCTAGCTATGTATAAATTCTACCAATCCCCACCGTATCCCAACTTCAAAGATAGATATTTTTCTTCTCAATCTCACTACCGCTTTATATACTAGTGTTTGAAAGCAGAGACTGCTAAGTCAACATCCGCCAGAGCTTCAAGTTCTACTTCTATCCACAACTTCTGAACAATGGACTACTTTTGAATTCGTAAAAGTTTCAGGCGAATAAGTTTCGCCAAAGTCAAATCCATAGTACTTTGGTCGCTAGTAGCCTTTCTCCGTGGGTGGAGTATATACGCCATACTTCTACTCTCTTCATGAGCTTACTAGAGATCATCCAAATCTCTTATAGATCAGCGCGAGACGCTTGGTCAGCTCTAACTCTCATATAGGTATGCCCTTTCAAGAATGCTCAGAGATAAAGTCTTTAGCTATAAAAAGTCAATAGGACATATTAAGGCACTCTCGCCAACCTACCATACAGCTCTTCTTGCATATTGCATCTTCACATAGAGAGGGTTTATTAGTTTCTACTCTCTCGGGCTTACTAATAGCTTTTAAATTTTTCCGTGTCCCAGTCACTTCTGGATCTCCACCCCAAAAGGTTGTTATTACTATCGAAAACTTCATATATGGGTCTCTATGTACCCATCTCCCTAGATGTAATTTTCAATCATATTACGTGATAGCCTCTTTTAGTAAAGGGACTGCTGTGCTTTTTATCCCCCTCGCCTCGTATATAGGATGCGGCGCTTTATTACCCTGAAAGCCAATTTCCCCGGCGCCTTTCAAACGCCTTTTGTTGTCTTGTTGACTTTTGAATATCCTTGCACTATCTACTTTAGTGATCACCGCTTTTGATTATCACAAATTATGCGATAGTTTGCATCACCGTGTTTCAAATCCACCCAGTCGTGCATGTATAAGAGCTTCACGCAGCCTACTCGCTTCTCCTCGCAGAGCAAGCCGCTTTCTAAAAGCAAGAAGTTCCCTCGCCTATATGGTTGACTTAGTCAAAATAGTCTGCTTACAAGCACTCTCCATGACAATTACGCTACCTCCAAGAGTAAAATACATACCCACTTCTGTATGAGATTTGAGTATCGTAAATCCAGCTTCTCAAGATTACTTATATCTCTTCTAGCAATGTACTGGGTGCCTTTTGTATTAGTGGAATTTTATAGCTCATTGTACCTTTTAAGATAAAGATAAGACCTCTTTCTAGTACATGCCAATGATCATCACCTCGGGTTGTATATACCTACTCAACTTGCTCAAGAAAAGAGATATCCGTCCGATTGCATTCGCTAGATACATGAGTGAACTAACAACTGAGAGTACTTGAGTTGATCTCTAGCACGCTTCTTATTCTTCTTTCTCGCCAAGAATGTCACAATTGTGATCATAAGGCGGTGTTGGAGAAGGCCATCCATAAAAGCCAAAAAACGCTCAAAGACCTTCTCTCAACATGCTGAGATTCGCGTATAGTAATCCCACTCTCTTCCTTAATAAGCTTAATGTTTGAATTACATCACTCTTCCGCTAGACTTCTTCATATCGTTCTTTGACAAGAAAGATTGACTCCTCATTTATGACATTCATGTTTGTTCCAAAGAGATTAGAATATCATCAACATATAAGCATAATATAAATGCATTCTACCTAAATTACATGCTCCATAATACACACACCTTATCAACTTCACAACAATATAGCCAAAGACTAGTTAACGAAAAGTCAAACTCTACTGTTTAGGTGCTTGCTCTCAAGCCATACAAAGACTTTTCAATAATTTACACACCTTCTCGCTTCTTCACCTTTTTACTACAAAACTCCATCAGCCGATCCATATAGATCTCCCCTCATCCAACTCTCCGCTAAGAAAAAGCTGCTTTCACATCCATTTGATGAATGATCGCACTTATATGTGTTTCCAAGGATAAAGTGTCAATAGTGGTCATTCTAGCAAATGTGTGAGTCGTAAGTATCAAAAGAAATCTTCTCCTTCTCGCTTTTGGAGTGTAGCCCTTGAAATGGCTTCTAGCCTTGTACTCTGTCAATAGTACCATCAAGTTCCAAGCTTTCCTTCTTGAACACCCACTTACAACCAATTGGTTTATAACCAAAAAGGTAGTCTCGCAGGAGCCCCAAGTTCCATTAGAAAGAATCGAGTCCATCTCACTCACCAATGCCTTCTTTTCCAATCATCCGCCAAGATCCCCTGAGGATGCATATGCCTCCTCGGGGCCAGAGGTGGGAGTATCATCCACAAGGTGGCCAGCAATGAAATCCTCACCAAAAGATTTTGCAATCCTTTTGTCTTTGTTCCTCACAGAACTCTCATTGCCATCCTCCTCTACAAGTGGTTGCTCACAAACGCACTCCCAACAGAGACTATGGTATAGTAATATCGAGCTAATTCAAAGAGAAAATCCTAGCTTTGCTACGCATACTTTTACGAAATATATTCCTCAAAAAAATGTAAAGATCACTAGATCCAAAGATAGTACCAAACATGCATATCTAAACTGCTATTTTACTACTAAAAATCTATAGCAATGCTGCCAAGTAGAGCATTATCCAAGAAAGCGCATTACAATCTACCGCCTTTTGGTCCAAGCTTTACGCTTTATTAATCGGAAATACTGACTTCGCCAAGCATCCCTATAATGCGGCCGCAAGTATGAAAAGTGATGGTTTTCCAACCTATATCTCATATGGTGTTGTCTCTTTATTTCGCTTGGAATTTATTCGCATATGACTCATAAATAATATAGCTTCCCCACCTCATGCCTTAGATAAAACCAAAGAAAGGTTCCAACATGGCGCTAACTAAGTCACCCCACAATGCATTTTTCCTCTCGCAACCCCCCGCTGGATTCGGCTTATCAGGAGGTCCTCTCTCATGAATAATACCATGTTCCACACAAAAACTCATCAAATGTTATAGAAAAATATTCACTACTCACTTATCCTAATCTTCTTAGACGCTTAATCTTTCTTTTTCTAATTGATTTCAACTTCAAATTCTTTTAAAGATTTTAAAGTAGCTCCAATGCCCTCATCTTTAGTTTCGCTAAAGTAAATATAGCGTAAATATCTAGAAGCATCATCAATTAACGCCATGAAATATCTCTTTCCACCTTTAGTCAACACACCATTCATCTCGCATAGATCGTGAATGTATGAGCTCTTTTTAGAGGTGCCATGTCTCCCTCCGCCAGCTTCTATGAGGTTTTCTCGAGGTTGCTTAGATTGTACAACAACTATGGCACTTAGGAACTCCTTTGGTAATGGTGAAATTTGAATTAACTCAAAGTAAAGCTAGATAAATATGACATCAAACCAAAATTCACATGACATAAACGAGAATGCCAAACACTTGAATTATCACTAATTGTGCCACAAATATGAGATTCTACCCTAATTTATACAAAAATTAATAAAACTTAGGCTTTTAACAAGCCACCACTAAGTAACTCCTTTTTACTAATAAACCGCCCATGCTAGACATAACTACTTCATTGGACTCCTTAATACTACCTTAAACCCATCTCTTTAAAAAGAAGTTGAAACACTAACAAGGTTCTTACGTAATAGTAGGACATGCCGCACGCTCTCACTTGACAATTTTCCCCCTAAGTAAATCCTCGTGATCTACCGTACAACGTATTTCCAATGTAAGTTACGTGACCCATTCCCTATTAGACGTAAGAACCTTGTGAAGCTCTTGCGTTAGGGTTAGAAAACAAAGAGATAACAAGACACGAATATTAGCACTGTATCAACCTACCAACTTGCAGGATTGAAATACCGCATAGTACAAAAGAGGAAACATTACCTGATTCTTATCAAAGATTTAATAGTCAACAGGTTGACATTCTTATTATTCCCATTGAAAAGTGACTAAGCTGTCCACAAGTGTAGCTAAAGCACCTCATCATTATTTTTCTCTTCTTCTCAAAGGTAGTTGTTAATTTTTAAGTACTTGGAAGATTTATTCCCATTGTTCTTTTGGGTCATGTGGGTTTTTCTCGCACAAAAATTAGTGCTAGAATGGCTTTGTCTCTTATCAATAGTATTCTTCACCCTCGGTCTTTTTCTCAGCTATCGTGCTTACAACCTATATTTTGTCTCTTGTGTTTAAGAATTGTGCCAAAGCTTCTTCCATAAAAGAAGGCAACTTAGCAATATTGCATCCAAATTTTTGCCAAACTCACTACTTCCGTGTCAAGTACTTATGAGTTCAAGTTCTCACGCTATGTGTTGAACCTCTTTCGCGCTTTGCTTAACTATAGATTGGCTAGCAACCATCTTGTAGTCATAAAAGCTCTCCATAATGTAACCTCATGTGACTTTTGTTGCATTCAGTTGATCCTTAGCCAATGCCTTCTCATCTGAAGTACAAGTTTGCATCTTCTAGATGACTAGCAAGACTATTTAGATTGTTTTTCTAAAGATAGTGTTGTTCTACCCAAAATCTTCTTATCGCTAGAGATATTTCCCTAAAGGTGATCCAACAAGAATCTCGTAACATTTAGCTCTAGCCGTGAGTATACGGCCTAACTCGCCATTCTTAAAATGTGCACTAGAAAACTTTTCTAGTCTCAGCATCGCTGAAAAATAACAGCCATAAGTTAAATCAAGAAAAAGCCTATAATAAGGTTTTGATTGTTAGGATATAAGACAATTTTATTAATTCCATAATATAAATCATGATGAATCATCTACTAGAATGTAAGCATGTGAAGCAAACAAGCATGATTCAAAATCATATAACAAACATCATAAAGTACGGTTGAACAACATAAAATATGGCTGATCATGGCAAATTGAAGTGTAGGCAGCCGCAACTAGCACAACACATGCGTAATTTATAGGATTGAATAGTTTGAACATGTTGGACAATAAGATTTAGGATTACGATGTAATACCTCGGGCCGGCTGGTAGAAGTACATGGTGATGGAAGATGCTAACGCATGACGTGATGTCCTTGTAGATGGTACCCCGCGCGCCGAAGCTCTGCGTTTACCTAATGGTGACGACGCGGCCGCAGATTTGGGAGCAGCCAGCGGCTGAAGAGCCGCCCCAAAACCTTTGTATCGCCTTCTCGCGTGATCGCAGCATCTATGGTTCCTGAGACGCCTCTCTGTTTCCCGCCTGGCCGCCGTGCACGCTAACGACGGCCGAGAGACTTGGCAAACGCAAGCGCTTAGCAAAGGGGAGAATAGGAAAAATACTATTTTACTACTTCTTTAGGATTTTCTTTCGGTAATTGAAACTCCCACTGTAGTTGTTATATTGTGTCTACTTCTCAAGGAGTGCTTGGTACAAATATATAGGGAGGAAAACTCTACTCTGCCATCAATTAGTAATATGGTACTAATTGATATTGCACCTCCCACCTTTACCTTCATGTATAAAACAATAAAAGCTTCCATTAGAGAACACAAATATAGCCTTTTGAGATTTATCGTAATTTCTTCATATGAATTTTAGGGGAACTATTCAT
>JADLZK010002295.1:0-67425 GCA_015847255.1 Hyparrhenia diplandra | reverse complement strand
TATTTCTCTCTTCTCATTTATTCTTTTCTCCCTATATCTCTTATGTGTGTAAACATATATTTTAACTATTTTCACAAGCACTCATATGTATCTTCATGATTTCATCCATAAAAATATATATCTAATTGTACTTGTGTAAATATATAAATATATATGCACACATGTTTTCCCCAAATTCTATCATTTCATGTGTATTGTGTATATATTATAAATATTTATATAAGCACGTTTAGATTCCCATGACTATTATAGTCGAGAATATTTATTTATGTGCTTATAAAATATTCATACATATATACTTCTAGTACATGTGTTTTGGTATTTTATTCCCGTAGAAAGTTTGTAACTCATTACTCATGCAATTTCTTCCATAAATAAAATCTAGGGCGCACCTTTGCATCCTTTGCGACCATAAAGCTCAACGAGCAACAAGCGAGAGAGAACCCTAATATTCTAGATGGTGAGAGTTCGAATGCAAGTTTTCGTTTTGAGGGTTTTGGTTTAGGGGAAAATAAATCAAGTTTTAGTTGTAATTATAAAAAGTTCAAATGTTTAGTGAATTTTAAAATGATGCAAAAACACGGGTGTTACAAATCTACCCACTTAGATGAATCTCGTCCCCGAGATTCCTAGTCTACGAGTGAAGGTCCTAATTAAGGCCTATCGGGATAGGGATAGAGAGAGAGAGGGAAACTTTCCATTGCTTACGATCTTTGTCTCTATCGAACCTCTATGATTATCGTGTTACTCCGTCTCCGCGGCGACACCTTAATCGTCGAGGGCATGCCTTCTACCGGATGATGATTCTTTGCTTTTAGCCCTTGTTCTTGGTCTTGCATCCTGTCTTTGTAGTCTTCGTGTCTTCCTTGACGGCTACCCCACTTAGAGGGTTTATTCCTCTAGTGTCTTTAGTCTTCTGTTGTCTTCTAGTGCCCGTCTCCCCGCTTGTTCCTTCGCGGCCTCTGCGGTGTCCTTCACTTGTCTTGCTTCTTTCTCGGGTGATCATCATCGGTACTTAGGATTTCATTTTGTTTGAAACCCTAAGTGTTTTGTTGCTCTTTATTTTATCATCTTAGCCCATATCCATATTTCTCGGTTACTTCTTATTCTCGCCCATCTTGTTCTTTCTTCTTCTTGCTTTCGCCCGTATTTTTTTTTTTTTCTTCTTCTTCCGAAATTTCTTTTAGCCCATTCGTATTTTTCTTATTTTTTTTCGCCCCCTAATATTTTTCTTTTCTTCTCGTGTATATAGCACTACCCCACTTAGAAAATTTTTCGCTTATTATTTGCTTTGGGGCTTTCATGCTTAGACACCCAAATTTTTTTCTTTATTGGCCCTCGCATATTAACTGTGGACCCAACACATGGACTTTGATTATTCGAGGAGAATTACAACGGTAGAGCGAGAGGGAATGCTACTCTACGATTACACCTCCCTTGGGAGTGGCGGTTCTACTACGCCGGGTCATGGTGGCTTCCGCCGCTTCCGCAGTCCGGTACTCGGCTCTGCGCTAGGGGCTTCTTCTCTGGTGGTGCCCCGACCGAGTGGCAAGGGTGGTCCTTCTTGTCGGTCTTCCTCACGGTGATGGTGGCCTTGGTGGAGTCTCGGTTCTTCTTCCGATGAAGGGGTTGACGAACATCCCTTCGTGGTTGTAGGTTACGGCGGGCCATGGCGTGTCTTAGCGCGTCTTGATTGGAGGGCGATGTTGGTGTCCCTCGCCTCGAACGTGTCGCTCTGAATGGCCTTTAGGGGTCTCGGCGAGTGTAACCTCTCTGGGCGTGATGCCATGGCGACTTGCTTCGGCGTGGGCGTGCTCCACGAGGAGTTCTTGAACGTAGCATTCAGCTCATTCTCGCCGACGGATCAAAGCTTCTCATGGCGGTGTCACATTTGGTCGTCATTGCTCATCAAGAGCGAGTAGGTAGGATAGCGGTGCTTGATGAGGGGGGCTACCTTACGGACCTTGCACGCTTTCTAGGCGAGCAATCGGCAGCAGGTGATTCTTTCCTTACGGTGGCGGTACCTCATGGAGGTGCGGGCGATGGGCTCCTTGTAGATCCGCAAAGGCGGTGTAGTGCCTTGCGGCGTCGCGGCGGCTGGTAGGTGTCGGGGAAGCGAAACCAATGGCGGTCGCGTGCTCCATTCTTCGATGATGGCGGGGTAGTCCCCGACTCTTGGTGATGTAGATGGTGACTTCACAATGTGGTGGGTGCCGCTCTTAGTTACTCGCTACCCTCATACTCGGGGAGTTCTCGAATGCCAAGGTTACGTGCGGTGTGGTAGAGAAGTTGGGGAAATCGGGGTGTTGATGCACCGGTACGCTAACCCAAGTCTTGCCTACATTTGTGGCTGTGTTTGGTGATGGTTCTTGGTGAGTGGATGGCAAAGAGTGCGATGGCAAAGGGTGAAAGATGGAGGCTAGCAATGGGAATGTTTGGAGTGGGATGGTAGTGAGGGCGAAGGGGTGTTCTTTTTATGGTGGGTCGAGGGTGATGGCTTCGGGAGGAACTTGGTCGACTGGTATTGTGGCTGGGGTGTTGTGGTGTATGGTGGAAGGAACGAGAGTGAGTCTCCTATATTCATTGACCTTGCGATAGTGGTGTGGTCATGGGGACCGTGTGGTCTTGGCGGTGGATTCCCTATAGTGGAAACTGTGTGTCTTCTCTATTGTCGGCATCTTGCTTTTCGGCATTTCTATATGCTTCGGGGCATCTGTTTGCTTTAGGGCATAAATATCTTTTTATGGGCCGGGATGTCCGTCTTCAATCACCGTGGTCTTACGTCCATCTTCAAACTTGCGGTTCCAATCTTCGACTCGCTTGCATTACGGCATTGGTTGCCACTTGATCTGTTGCACTTTGTCTTGAACGGCCCGGCGGTCGTGGTTCGGGTCGAGGTAACTTGGCGGATGTCGGCGCTTTTGGCATTGAGGTGACAAAGATGTCGGCAATGTTCTTGCGGTCGTCGGTCACAAGAACACCGAGGCGACGGCGTGTGACGGGCCGTAGGGGAGAACACCGGGTGTGGTTCAACGGCTACGATCGTGGAGTCCACCGGTTGTCGCCACGTTCACGCATGTTAGCTCCTAATCGATTTGAACTAGAAAGGAGTGGGAGGGAAAAGCACAAGGTACGATAGGGATCTACCTAACTAAGGATTAGAGGAAAGCAAGCATTTTGGGTAGGGATAGACTTTGGGGTATCCTAGTAACACGTGTGTTGGGAAACAATACAAACTTACAGTGTGAAAACGTATGAGAAGTTAGTCACGGCGAACTAAGTTTATAGGGAAACTTGTCTTATTACTCGTGACTTGAGGAAACTTTTAGTATGCGTTCACCGATCCTATTGAAATCTCCCTTTCATCGATTACTATAAGTAGTAATAATGGGAAAATTTTCCATAGGATTGAAAAGAAACACAACATTTTATTAAACAAACAAGCGCAACAATATATTACATCACGCACAGATTACATAGATGATATGAGGTCACATCACACATTCGCATTTGTCATGACGATTATTGTGCGACTTCGCTACTATCGAGACTAGAACCATGGGTTACCATAGGGCTCACAACTACTAGCATTGCTACTAGAGGGTCTAGTAACAAGGTTCATAGTTACAACAAGCATGCGACCGTGGTCGCTTAACTTAGGACATTGCTACTTAACTAGGACTTGTCATATAATGGTGCCTTGTAGGATTGTTGCATTTCTTAAGCGTAATCACTAGAAACAGGTTTAGAACCCATCTCTAATAATGGCGCCCGAGAAATGCGTCGTTGACATTCCTAAGTGAAACCACCGTGTCGGATAACACTAGGTACATCAACGGTGATAGACCTTGCCAAATAAGATATTCATCCGCAAGCGCACGGATCTATCATTGTAGCATTTCACCCGGGAAGTATTCGGGTATCGTTATTTATATTTTTTCCCAAAGGAAGGCATGGTGTAAAAGTCTCTAATTCGGACATGGTTAAGATAACACGAATTTATAATAGACCAATGCTCATAATAGGGGTAAAATAGGATAGGTAGTAGGATAACTTGACACACACACTCAAGCCAATCTCAAGGATAAAGGTAAAAGAATGAATAAAAGAATAAATCTAATATGGAGCGAGGCATATCCTAGATAGTCATGTCAAGATAGCGGATACACACATGTTCTCTTTGTTAGAGATTCTAAGTCAAGAAAGCCAAGGTCTCGCTGAATTACTTGGCACGGCAATCGCCCAAACCGGGATGGAGACCGGCAATTGCCTTTACGCCACACCCGAACGTGGGGGGGATTACAAGGGACGAAAAAAGGTTTGTCACAACCCGGCCCGCCTACCCCCTCAACCGTGGGGTGCGCCACAAAAGATAGGCAACCCCTAGCCCGGACACCATGTCTACACTAGTGATTATCACTCGCGTGTTAACAAGGCTTACCCGTCCCCTGGTCCTTCTACCGCAGCGCCGCGAAGGAACAACTATCAATCCCGCAACCCAACATCAACCAAGTCTAACTCTAGGTAGAACTCATCATATCGATCTAGCTCTTTGGTCTAAACATGTATGTATGATAGATTAAGCACGATGTTCTATAAGACAAGATCATGATATAGGGACACAAAAGATAGGCAACCCCTAGCCCAGACACCATGTCTACACTAGTGATTATCACTCTCGCGTGTTAACAAGGCTTACCCGTCCTCGGGGTCCTTCTACCAGAGCGCCGCCCGAAGGAACAACTATCAATCCCGCAACCCAACATCAACCAAGTCTAACTCTAGGTAGAACTCATCATATCGATCTAGCTCTTTGGTCTAAAACATGTATGTATGATAGATTAAGCACGATGTTCTATAAGACAAGATCATGATATAGGGACTATAGACTAGTTCATCAACCAAGATTATATCACAAGAACTTTGCTCTAATTCAAGAACATGACTATATTGATAAAATGAGAGCAAGAACAAAATGGAACTCTTGATATTATTCATACCGAAGATACAAGATGTCCAAGCTCTCCAAGTGAGCTCAAAGCCTTCCTCCTTATTATTCTACTACTAACCTATAAAGAAGAAGAAGAAGAAGAAGAAGAAGAAGAAGAAGAAGAAGAGGAAGAAGAAGAAGAAAGGGAGAGAGGCTCTCTTTGTGTGGTGTGTGTTACAATGGTGGGAGATGGCCTCCTTTATAGGTAGAGGAGAGGGGCTCATTGGAAAATGTCCCTCCCCATATGGAAGGAGCCAAAACCGACCGGATCACCTTCCAAAAACTACCAAACCGACCAACCAACGTCGGCAACGCCATGTATGGAAGGTAACAAACCGCCTCCCCCGGTGGGCCGAGCCGCCTCGGGGAGGGTGCGGCCGCACCTTGGGCTTGCGCGCACCCCCTCAGGTCCGGCAAAATTCGAGCCGGCGGGGGTGGCGTTGTTGGGCCCGAAAAGTTGTAGGGCGGCGTTGGCTCGGCCCCCTGCGTGTTTGGTCCATTTCTCCCTTGGGCTTGATGTTCTTCAGAATGCGCTTTCCGGAGGCGCTTTTGGTACATTTTCCACTTGTTTCTTATATAAATCTGTACAATAATAATTTGGACACTACAAGTGGAAATATGTGAGTTATAAATGTATATGTGTGTAGTAAGGTATAGTTTCAACCCCTTATTGGTAGAATGTTGACGTTAAAAATGTGTCGTTAGTGACCGTCAACAAGGATCTTGCTTCTATGTACTCTTGCACAATCACCGAGGCAATGAGGACTCGTTTTGGGCTTTGCGAGTCTTGATAGTGAAGCCTTCTTTTCTTTCCTCGACGTGAGCGTCATCTAGTTGACTTCCATTACTCTCGCGCAATAGGCCCGGAGGGCTCTTAATGCAAGCTTTCTCCGCAAGTGTCCCATAATTACGTTCCTTGTTCAAGGAAAATTCTGTGCCCTTCCCGATGCGTATACATCGGGATGTGCAATTGCATCACACATTCGGGTATTCCATTCTCATAAGACACTCGGTAGTAGTAGTGAGGCTTCTGAGTGTACCCTAGTTGTGGGAGAATATCCCAAAGAAGCTTTGGAAATGTCCCAAAGGTCATTCCATCTGTGTATGACCATCCGTCCATCTGTTGCATCAAGCATAATGTCAACGACATGTAAGCAACATAGGGGTATCGGATTGGTGCTCAAGTCTCTAAGTAGAAATCCTTAAGTAAAATTTTTAGAAGTATGTGCCAATAATTTAATCCAGATTTTTTCCATCCTATACGGTCAAGCTCGGCTCGATACCACTCACTCACGCCCCACTTTTAAAGGGACCTTAATCTCGCGGCGCCGCGGATCACGCTACCAATACGCTTCTGGGAGTAACATAAAAATGGAAATCAGTTATAGATGAACTATTCCGAGCATATATTGACATACGATAGAAGATCTTACAGCGGTGATGAAAACACCACTCTAGATTATATTGATCAGAGTAGCCAACTGTGAAGCAATGGTTTATCTGTGACGGGTCTACTAAAGTGCTAGACCGTCTGGGCACTACTCCATGTTCCATAGGCAACTTGAGCGTGGATGGAAATTCTGGGCTTCTACGTCTTTCTCCTAAGCAACGTCTTGCGGACTCCTACATCGTTGGTCTCCTACTTCGACAGCGACCTTACCTTCGGATATGCCGATATCTGTAAAAATAGAGGGGTGAGTACAAAGGTACTCAGCAAGTCCAAACCAAGGGTGGTTTGGTATATTAAGAGTTTGGGCCCTAACAGAGTCTCAAAAACTGCTCTCGCTAGTTCCCGGGGTTATCTCATATCGTCACCTTCACATCATCACAAACGTTAGTTATAGCTAATCATAGATGTTCGGACCTAGCATTCACCCATTCCAAGGGCGTGGCTATTCGAATAGATTCAATAAAACTTCTGCGGAGGTTGTACAAATTTCCCCACACGATGGACACATCCTCTTCCATGATCGATGGGTCGACGAGAGGTCCAACGAGATCCGTACCGCTTGGGTGCTACCCTAGGTATATTGGTATAATCTTCACCCGCGACTTCTCGGGGGTTGGAAGGATGGCGCATCATCCTAGACAATACGGTGATACCAAATCACCCACGGCTTTCTGGGTAATACCTTATTACCCAACCTATCTTGTCCGCAACACACCCAATCATTAATCATAAATATGTGCACCTAGCACTTTGCGCCCTTTGCTCCCAAACACTTATGTGGAAGATCACTCAGCATTCACGCCAACCGGACCATGGGGCCACTCACCCATGTCTGCTCCCAATAGGTCATTCACCGCCTCGGCCACCTTGGCTCCCAATTATACCTCAACCCAACGGGTGTGAATCAAGTCGTCCCATCTCGGCGTGTGGGTACATCGAAATATCGCACTAGGTAGAAGGTCTATGAACCGGTCCTTAGGGAGGCGAGTATCTCTCCGCAGGAATCCCTCACGGCGATTCCCGTAGCAATCCATCTCACAATGAATTACTATCACCCACCTCTTTTGTTGGTTAGGGTTCATTAGGCGATCTCATGTTATACTTAATTATAACGTATGAGCATAGATAATGTGGATGAGTACGTCATCCTGGCAGCTCCATAGCTACATTATCGGCTCATACCACACTATACTAATCCGATTATCATCGTCATCATTATATCATTACTTAGGGTCGTGATTGGGGGGTAAGGACTTGCACAGGAGGTTCTTCGAATGCGGCACGGCGTCAAACGCGCTCCTAGCTTTGCCGAGCGGGAAGCTCCTAACGGTCGTCGAAAAGCTACTTGGCGAGGGCGATAAACCTAGCTCGAACTATGACATATAAAACAAACATAGAACATTATGGTGGCAGTGGGTTAGATGCATAGAGCTAGATTTTAGATGAATTATGGAAGTCGTTTCACGCGAAACGGAGTTAATTTGCATGAGATATGGAATTTATAATATTGATCCCTAATTAAATCATTAGGGTAATAGTATAATATAATTTTATCATGCAATAAAATTGGAACTAATTACATGATAAAATTCTATAAATCAAATAATGAATTTACAAATTTTTGGAAATTTTTTTCGACACGGGAAGGTCTACTTATAATAATCATTGTACAAATTCGGTGTACATAGCAATTACAGTTGTGCACACGTAATCGTGCCTATACACGTGGATGCCACGTGGGTCCAGTGGACGCCCACGGTGGCTGCCGCCACGCAGGCGCCCACGTGTGTTAGGTAACGCCCGGTTGGCACGTAGCGGAGGGGACGCGGTGGGCGGCGGCAAGGGCGGCGTGGCGTCATCCCGTTACTACGCCCGGCGGCATTACGCCGTGATGATGGCGTCGGCCGGGGACGGGGTATCTCCACCTGTCGGCTCCCGGTGTGGCGGCGCATCACGCGCGTTGGTCGGAGTTGGCGCCCTTGGCCTATGGCTGCCGCGAGTGTCGCGGGGGTCGCCCGGTCATCCCGGCTAGCGTTATCGGCACCACGGCAGCGGTGGGGGTCTCCTTCCTTGATGACGGCGAGCACCGGCGGAGTCCGGCGGCGGCGGTACTCGGAGACGGCTCCACACTGTGCCAAAACGAGAGAAAAGGGGCGGAATCGAAAGGAGAGGAGATGGGTGACATCATGGACTCACCGGTTTTTCCTTGACGCCACGAAATCGACCAGAACGCCTTGACCTAGCTATGGTGGCGGCGGGACCGATTTGGAGGAAAGCTTGGATTCCTCACCGGAGGGGAAGGTGAGGGCGGAAGAGATGGCGAGCACCGTGTGTTCCACGCTAGGGCGGAGCTCTTGAGTGGAGGGGCGAGCTTCGATGCGTGGCCGAGGGTGGCTATTTATAGCCCCGACGTGAAGCTCCTCGCCGGCGAGATTTTTATCCGTGCTCCGATCTTTTCGGCCAAGATCGGCCGGGCACGCACGCAGCCCGCCCGGCCTCTGGCAGCTGTCCGGTCATCGCCTTGAGTGAGGCGGTGTTGGTGGCGTCCGGTCTTATCTCGGGCCGGTCGGCCAGATCGGCCAGCCGCCCCGATGCGTCGCTCGCCGAGCGCAGGCACGAGCCGCCGGGCGAGCCGGTAACACGCCGCTTCGCGTCGCCCAGCGGTGGTACCGCGGGCTCTGGTCCCCGTCTCCATCTTCGGGACAGCCGACACTTCGCCCCGGCTCACCGCGGCGGGCCGGTGTTGCCGGCCACCGCAGCGGCGGTGGTTGTGGTGTTTGACCGGCCGCATCGGCGCACGGTAGCGAGTCCGATGTGACAGCCGTGCCGCGGCCGTGCTCTCGTCGGCCGGTGCGGCCGGCGGTGCTTCGGCCCTCGTCAACGCGGCGATCATGGCGATGCGACGGAAACACGGGGTCCCAATGGCCCGTGTTCCGCGATCATCCCCCGACGGATGGAGGTAGACGATGAGGGCGGGGTCAGCGTTTCGGTGTAGAGAGAGGGTGAAGAAGAGATGGGCTGGCTGCTTGGCTTTATTTGATGGGCCTGTCGGGGCCGGCCCGTTCGCGATGTGGGAAGAAGAGGAGGGAAAAGGGGGAGGCGGTTGGGCGGGTTGGAAAGAGAGGAGAGGGAAAGAGTGAGCCCGAGGGCCTTTTCTAATTTCCTTTCTCTTTTCTCTTTAATTCTCCTTTCTATTTCTCTCTTCTCATTTATTCTTTTCTCCCTATATCTCTTATGTGTGTAAACATATATTTTAACTATTTACACAAGCACTCATATGTATCTTCATGATTTCATCCATAAAAATATATATCTAATTGTACTTGTGTAAATATATAAATATATATGCACACATGTTTTTCCCAAATTCTATCATTTCATGTGTATTGTATATATATTATAAATATTTACATAAACACGTTTAGATTCCCCATGACTATTATAGTCGAGAATATTTATTTATGTGCTTATAAAAATATTCATACATATATACTTCTAGTACACATGTGTTTTGGTATTTTATTCCCGAGAGAAAGTTTGTAACTCATTACTCATGCAATTTCTTCCATAAATAAAATCTAGGGCGTACCTTGCATCCTTTGCGACCATAAAGCTCAACGTTACAACAAGCGAGAGAGAACCCTAATATTCTAGATGGTGAGAGTTCGAATGCGAGTTTTTCAAAAACGAGGGTTTTGGTTTAGCGGAAAATAAATGAAGTTTTAGTTGTAATTATAAAAAGTTCAAATTTTTAGTGAATGTAAAATGATGCAAAAACACGGGTGTTACAAAGACTATACTCTAGTTCATAGCTATATTGATAAATGAAGAACAAGAACAATATGAAGAACATATCTTGATATTCGTGTTGCCCAAACTCCTAATACTAACTAATAAAAAGAAGAAGCAACAAGTGACGGGAGAAAGATCCTTGTGTGTTGTGTGTTCTAAGGAGGAGCTCTAGCCCTCAATTTATACAAGGAGGAGGTCGGTTCGTGCGCCCAATTTAGCTTTCCCCTTGCATGCAAATGCCATTCCGTAGCCTGGTTTATAATTCCTCGCATGCAACCAAGGAGTTTGGCGGGAGCGACAAGCAACCATCCTCCCCGCATGCAAACGTCTTCGGCAAAGTACTTTGGTGGGAACTACAACTTCCACCGCATACAACCGGCGTGAACGTCGCACGAAACCGCCATAGAAATGGCGGTGAAGGTTGGCCACTTTTCGGGGGTGGCCGCCCCCATGGGCGGTCGGCCCCCCGGCTGCGCCTCCCGCCTCTACCTTGTCCTATTGCGGCGTTTGGGCTCGGTAGAGTGGTCTTGCGATGGTGCATGGGCCAAGTTGCTCGGAGTTTTCCCTCTTGCTTCATCCTCTCCTTGGGCGTCTTTCTTTCAATGCGCTTTTCATTTTATTTGGCGTACTTGCACCTGTTTCTACTTTTATACCTGCAAAACATATTTCTTAGAATACAAGTGGAACTTGGTTAGAAGTAAAGGTATATGTGACATAAGTTTGCCGTTTCTCATGAATTGGATATAAGTTGGCGGTATTATTTACTGATAATGACCGCCAACAAATCCCAAACTTAACCTTTGCTCGTCCCCGAGCAAATAGCTAAGTGTTTGTTTGTTGATCGGGAGTTGCTTCAATGCCGATATATTTCAAAAATGCATCATGTTTATAACTAAGTGTTCCTCCTTTGTTTAAATAAGTTAGTATGTTTTTGCACCATCCTTTTACTCAAGTCATGTGGGGCTTATAATATTTTCCAACTCTTGGGTCATTGCAAGATAAAATGGGTTTAATAGAAACACTAGTCATTCATTCTTTGATCAACTAATCATCCGGAGATTTCTTTGTCATAATTTTATTATTCCTCAAGTCATATAAAGAATTAAACCATATGAAGGAATGAGTCACAACCTTTGATCAAGATGCATAAGTGTTGACACCTCTTAAGCTCTATTTTTATGTGTCAACTAAACATATAATAAGGTTATAAAATAAATAAATACATAGAATATAGGTATTTTACTAACACAGTTCCACAAGTTTTGGTGATTTATATCTTTTTCAGGGGACTTGACGGGTAAATGCTTGGGAAAACTCAAAGAAAACCCCCGAATAATAAGAAGATTTACCACCGGGTGAATTTCGATCCAAAAAGTGAACTAAAACATTCTAGAAGACACCAGAAGACACCAGGAGAAGACTGACAACCTGGGCCCACTATGGCCTGGTGGCCGCCAGCAAGGATGAGGCCGCCGCCCGTGGGACCCACCTGTCGGCCTCATCTTCTTAGGGTCGGTTTCAAACCGACTTTGAGGTTGTATCTACACCGTTATTGAAGGTCGGTTTGATCCAAGGGTCGGCATTCATCGGCCCGCGACTATATAAGGATGATCCTACCTCTGGCCTTAGGCATGAAAATCATTATTCATCATACTCGACTCTGATCATAGCTAGAGCCATACCTCTCTATTTAGAAGAGCTTGGATCAAGTGGAGAGAGATTAGTAGAAAGTTGAGAGATAGATCAAAGAACTTAATTAGAGTTCTAGATCTGTTCTTGAGAGATAAAGAGTAGAGTTGAGGAGAAGAAAGGGGAAGTACCGGGATGCATTCGGTGACTCCTCTACGCTTGTACCTCCGGGATCAAAGGCTTCATTGCACTTGATCTTGAGACTTCTTTGGTGGATCAACCTTATATTTGAGTAAGTTCACTTGTTTATATTTCTTTGGGTTTACGACTCATTAGAGTACTTTGATTCTTGTCGCTCTTGAATTGAAGTTGTTACCCCTAGTGCAAACGTGGTGTTTGGGCTAGATAACTCGTAAATACACCCTACCTTCTCGGAGTGTGGTAGTTCGTGGTAGTGACAGTACCATTGATTCCTTTGTATTCCACCTCCCATTGGATAGGACTAGTAGGAACCGGTTAGTGGGGAATAGTAAGTTTCGGCCTTACTTTCCTTTGAGTACATCCCCATTAAGAAATATCTTCGAGCCTTACAAGGATATAAACTAGACAACCATAGAAATCTTCTCACATTTTATCTGAACTCCGCCTCCTTCCTATTATCTCGGGGGATTTAGTTTTGTCTCATTACCCTCACACCATTCTCCCCGTGGATTCGATATTTAAAACCCTCTCCCGGTGAAGTGCTCATCGTATCTGTTCACTTGCGCACTATACAAATTATAAATAATTACGTAGGATAACTTTTACCAACAAGCATTTTAAAGCCGTTCTTGGGAGAACGGTTTGTCGATCACGTGAGCTAAACCAAATCTTGTATCATATCATTAGTATAGATTTTTCTTTTTATCTTTTTTCAAATCACTATCCAAATGGATACTACCCCTCTTTACCATTACTTGGCACCCAACGGGCAAGCTTGTAGACCTGTGCTATCATCTAAACCTATTCAAGCTGGTTCTTATGAGTTTCGCCCTAGGTTGATAGAGATGGTCCAAAACCATACATTCTCAGGAGAATTAGACGAAAACCCTTTCCTTCATCTCCAAACTTTTGAGGAGACATGTAAATGCCTTCATATTAAAGGCATGTCCCCGAAACTATCCGTTGGACGCTCTTTCCATTCTCTTTGAAAGGAAAAGCGCATCGATGGTACAATAGAAATAAAGAGAGAATGGGTGGCGACTGGGAAACTTGCTTAAATGAATTCTGTGCAGATTTCTTTCCCATGTCCAAACTAGTTAACTTTAGGCTCTCAATCCTATCCTCTACACAAAAAGGATAATGAATCTTTGAGTACCTACTAGAACGCGTTTTTGATCTTCTTACCAAATCGGACCTAATCTAGCCATACCGGACCATGTTCTAATTCAACATTTCTATATTGGTCCGAATAGAAAATCTAGAAAACATTTGAACACTGTGCAAATGGATCTTTCATTCACCTTTCAATCCCCGAATGCAAAGCTATCTTAAATAAAATATTGGAAAACAAGGAGGATGATCCAACTGCAGGAAAATACTTAAAAATAAAAAGAAATTATAGAAGAAGAGGAAAAATTAGCTGAACCAAATTCTATTTCAAATTCCTTACAAATTCCAGCTAATTCAGAACCTTTAAAAGAACCGAGAGGTCACTTCGATCTCGACTTCTTATTTGATATTGAGGATGATCTCTTTACAGTTATGGAAGCACCTCGAGATATTACTCAAAATATCGAAGATCTAAAACATCACAATCTTATCCTTCAAAACCTTCGATTTAGAATAATTAAAAGGAACTACGAGAAGAGCTTGTCTCAATCATAAGTAGCGAATGGACGAAGAATCGAGCTTTCCTCCGATGTAATCCATTTGGATTCACCTTACGTAACTATTCATTGTCAAATTGATAAAGACCCTTTTTGATGCTCTTTACAATCCTATTGTGGGAATAAATATCATGGCATTATCTTTTTGCTCATGAACTTCTCAAATACTATGCCATTCAGTCCCACTACAAAATTATTACTAAGCCCTTCAGACAAATTATCCAAAGTTCGAGAATTCTTTATGTCTTGCCAATCAAGGTTAACAACATCATGGTACATCTTAGCTTCTATATCTTTGACATCATGGAGTTTGACCTGTTGATAGGACAACCAATAGAAAGGCTTACTTTTAAAGGACAACCCGAGACTTAGACTTTCAGCTAGACCAAGATCTTAAATTTTCATTACCTATAGTCCAAGCTATTCATGCTAAAACCGAGTCTTGTCGAGAACTGATCCTATGGAGGAAGTTAAAGAGGCCACTATAGAATATTTTGTGGAATCTAATCAAGAGGATGATTCGAGTTCTTTATTGAAGAAGAGGAGGAGAATCCTAACACTTCGAACCTTTAGATGAATTTGAGAACCCACCTAGACCTCCTATTGAACTTAAACCCTTACCACCGGGCCTCACTTATGCTTTCCTAAACCAAGATTCGTAGTCTCCTGTGATTATAAATGATAAACTTACACGGAGCAGACTCTTAGTGTGGGGATCACTCCTACCCCCTTAGCCTTCACGCCCGGAGGGGCGGGAAGGGGGCGAGGGCTTCCCACAGGATGAAACGGAAAGACGTGACGGGCGCGAGGCGGCCTCCGAGCGGCTCGACCTTCGCTGGCGTTGCCGAGGGCCTGGGTCGACGGAGGGCGCCCGAGCCTCCGAAGGAGAACAAGTGCCCTACGCAGGGCGAAGGGAGGGAGAACAAAAAATGAGTAAATGGCAATTAAACTTGCTACCAACCGATCCCTCTCCTTGAGCCCGTACCCGGGTATTTATAGGAATACAAGGGGTCAGAGGGGCTGATTTACAATTTGGTACACGGTAGGTGGGGGAACACACGCTTACAGGTGGACCCTCATAGGGGTAGGCTAGTAACTATTCGTACAGGGCTAACGTGGGGAATACACCTTCGACTCCTTCCAGGCCCGGGAATGTAGGGTTCCCCGGCGCCAGCCGCCGGCCGCCTGTCCCCGCGGAGGGGGCTTCTCCGGAGGGTCCCCTCCGCTGCCACCTCACGCGCCTTAGGGCCCGCCCTGGTTCTCGCCTTCGACCGGCGACCTCGAAGGCCGGACTTATCGATGGCGGGTGGAGTCTTGCCACCTGCTCCTTCGCGGAGGGGCCTCCGCCGGCCGACCGCAAGACTTCACCACAAACTTGTTAAGGGGAGGATTCGTTCTGGCCCCCGTAGTGAGGCCTGCGGGGGGCTGCCGGGGCGGGCGAGGGCTGCCCTCCCCAACACAGAGCCCCTCGAAGGTCCGGTTCCCTCCGAGGGGGCGGAGCAAAATAAAAGACTTTCGGAGGGTCCCGTGGGGTGGTGTGTTTTCTACCCCATGGGCCCTTGCCGACGTCCCCCGGCCGCTCGTGGGCCTCGTGGAGGTGGGCTTTGGCCCTTTTTCCCCGTTTGTCCTGGCGGGTATGGCCGTCCCCGCGCATTAGGGTTTGGTTGCCTTTGGAGGAACGCTATTGGTTGGCTTTAGGGTGGCGGGATCGGGGTGGACGTGCTTGTTTGGGGTGTACGGATGCCGTTCATTTGCCCGCGCGAGGCGGATCGGAGGGCTTGGCGTTCTTTCGGGATCCAGCCGTGATCTTCGGGGGTTGCCATTGCCCTCTGCTCGCGCCCCCTCCACGGCCGCTGCCTATATATACGCATGGTAGGTGGGGGTTAGGGTTTGTGCTCCCCTTTCGCTTTCACGCTCTTGCTTTTGCCTTCTGCTTCCGCGCTCTTCTTCTTGCCGCTTGCGCCTGTCGTAGGCCTGCTGTTTTTCCTTGCGGAGGTCTGCTCCCCTAGCCACCTTCGCAGAGCCCTTCGCTAGTTTTGTCGTGAGGCTCCGATGGCTCGGACCAAGGAGACCATGAGGCCCAAGGCAGTTGTCGAGACCTTCAAGTTCCCCCGGAGCAAGAGCACTGACAAGTCTCTGAAGAAGTTTCGAAGGATCACAAGTGGTTCTCCAAGAAGCACTTCCGTGCTTCGGAGGGCGAGACGATCCCTCGCCCCAAGGCCGGCGAGGTGGTGGTCTTCGAAGAATTCTTCCATGCGGGGCTTCGCTTCCCCGTGTGTGAGTTTGTGCTGGAGGTTCTGCGGAGGTTCAACCTCCGCTTCCACCAGCTTACCGCGGCGTGCTTCCCACGGCTCGCGACATACGTGTGGGCGTGCTGCTCCGTCAGGCTGGAACCCACAGCGGACGGCTTCATCGGTTGCCATGCCGTACATTACCAGCCCCACACCATCAAGTCGACGGATACAGAGGTCTTCCGCGCCCAGTACGGCGTGTGCTCGTTCATCCCTCGCAGCGGGGTGGAGGCTCCGGCCGCGGCGCAGCGGAACAAGTGGGCTGCGGACTGGTTGGACCACTGGTTTTACTACCAGCTGGAAGGCGCGAAGGGGCTCTACGGCGAGCTGGAGTCCCTCTCCATCGCGAAGGTGAAGCCGGTGAAGACGGCGGAGGCGGTAAAGGAGCTAGACGCGATGTGCGCCATGTCGCGCCATGTGTGCGCGCGGGACTTGGTGGAGGAGTTCACCGCCGTGCAGGTCCAAACATTGTGGTGGAAGGTGCCCCCCGTCGAAGTTGAAGACTCAGCGGAGTATGCCCTCAAGGGGTTGAAGGCGCTGAAGGTCGACGTCGAGAGGGCGTGGCCGGGGCTTCTCGAGGCGGCGGATGGGGACAAGGTGGAGTTTGGCCGCCTCGTTGTCGCGGAGGCCGGCTCCTGTGCGGACGTCCTCATAGGCAAGTTGGAGTCTTCGGAGATCCGGCGGATCCGCGCTAGCCTCGATGGCCGCCGCCGGGTGAATCGGGTCTTCGACTTGCTTGGGGTGGAGTACGATGATTGGCCGACCGTGGCCGACGCCGACGCTATGGAGGCGGAAGCGCAAGTGGGGGGTCCGCAACCCCGCAAGCGCGGCGATCGCTTCCGGGCCTCCCGGCCGAAGAGGGGCGTTCATCTTCGCCCCTACGCGCCGCGGGGGGGGGTTCTTCCGCGGGCGCCGGCGGTCCGGACGGCGGACCTCGGCTTCTCATCATCTCCGATGATGATGACGAGGATGAGGCGGAGGATGTGGAGGTCGCCGCGGGCGTCGAGGGAGGAGACGCGGAAGGGCCTCCGACGACGGCCCGAGTACGAGGATCTCAAGGAGGAGGGGCAGGGGTCGCGACGGGCCCACCGACGAGGACGAGGACGGCGCCGACGACGACGAAGAAGATGACGCCGGCGGCGCGACGCGGTCCGCAGGCCGGCCCCTCCTGAAGATGAGCCATCGCAACGCCCCGCCCCTATCGGCGGGTGCCATGTGTGGGCGGGCGCCACCGTGGACGAGCCCCGCGGAGGTTCCCTGCAGCGGCAAGTCGCCCGGGGGGAGCGGGTCCCTCGACGCCGCCCTCTATGTTACGGGAGTCCATCGCATCGATGATGTCGACGTGGGAGCCGCACACGCGCCGACCTCGCGACACCCCCCTTTCGCCACCGGAGGTGGGCGGAGGCTCATCGGCCGTGTCTTCGGCGACGTGCGCCGCCGGAGGCCGAGATGCACGTGGCAAACCGCCCCCGCGAGATCCATGAGTACATCAAGGTGAAGACGGCGGAGCTGCTTGTGCCGCAAGGGGGGGCGGCCATACACGAGGGCCGGGACGCCGGTCGACCATGAGGACGCCATGAGGAAGGCCTCCGATGAGCTCAAGGTGAGCCGGGAGGCCAAAGCACAAGGAGGCTGCCGACGAAATGGAGCGCCCTCCCGGAAGGAGGTGGCGGACCTCAAGGAGGGGCCGTTGGTATTTCTTAGCTTAAAGCAAAGAAAGTCCGCAAGCGCCGTAAAAGTACCGTTGTAGCACTTCACCTAGAAGTATTCCGTATCGAATTTCCCACGGGAACGGGCGCTAAGTCTGTTCTTCTAGCTATCAAGGGTCAAGCATAGGAGGTGATCCTAGGAGCGATGTGTTCTTTCAAAGACTTAGGCTAAGTCGCTACTCGTCTATTAATCGAGTATTACTGGCATCCGGAGTGCACTTGGTCTCGCCAAGCGATGCTCGCCTCTTGCTCTACTACGCAACCGGACGTGGAGGAGAATACGATGGGCGAATAGGGCTGTCACCACCTATCCCCTACCTCACTACCGTGGATTGCGGAGCAAACGAGGGTGATTTATAGCTTAGACACCACGCTCACGTTATTTGTCACTACTCTAGCGTTGGCCGGGAGATCCCGTCTTTATCGTGGGTCCTCTACTAGAGTATTTACCACAGGGGCAAACAACGATCCCGTAATTCGATAAAATAAATGATAGCGTGAACTTAAGAATGATACGAAAGTAAGACACCTAATAACTTCCACCAAGCCGAAAGATTACCCGTAGAGGTATAAGGTAGGAGGCGGGAGCCAACAGATCCGCACTCCGACGGCCGAAAGATCACCGGGGTCGCTACTCCTCTCTTCCTTTCTACCTTGCACTCTCTCTCACTCCCACCGAGTGTCTTGGCACTCTCTAAACCACCCCTGGATGTGAGACTATGAATTGTGTTGAGTTGATGCTCTATGGAGGGGGGTGACCCTCCTTTTATACACAAGTGAAAGGTGGTTTTGGCGGGAAAGTTTGGCGCGAAACGGTGAAAAACACCTCCATGCACAGCCTCTACTCCTCCGCCGGGACACCGACCAAGGCGCGGCGGGATCGGGCACCCAGGCCGCGGCGGCGCCGCACTGCGGGCGGTCGGCCTAGGTTTGGCCCGCTCGGTGCCGTGCCTTCGCCAGGGGCTGGTGGCCCGCTCTACATTGCTCTTCCGCAGGTGCTTCGGGCCGGATTCGGTCCTGTTACGGCCTCCGTCGTTCCCCTTGGCCAAAGCGTATTTTCCGAAAGGCGTATTGCTCTTTATTTACGTACTTTCACCTGCTTTCCGTGTTTGTTCCCGCAAAACAAATATTCTCCGAATACAAGTGGAACTAGGTGAGTAGTAAATGTTTAGTTAGTTTAAGTGGGTTTTATCTCTCTTAATTAGCGCTAAGTTGGCGGTGTAAAGTATGTGATAGTGGCCGCCAACAACTCCCCACACTTGGTCTTTACTCGCCCCTCGAGTAAACTTAGATCAAAGAATGTTGTCTCTATGAATAAATAAATCAAGGGTTAGCATAAAGATTATTCCGGACTTCACCTTCCTTGTGAGCATTCAAAGTGTCTATCAATTCATCTTGAAAAAATTGTACAAAGGAATAGCTTGGATGTCTATCATTTTATTTCTACTCTTACATATAAGACTTGGTTTTTATATATTTTGAGAAAACAAAGATTGCTCCGTGGTCAATTCTAAGATGAGTCACTCATATTTGTGGATTGGTTCCTCCCAAGTATTTTTATTGTGTCACTCTCTCCAATCCTATTATTTGAGTGGTGTTCAGGGTGATTCTTCGAGAAAATGACAAAGCGCATATTTACCTTGTATATGTTGTCGGGTCAAACTTGGGATCCTCTGAGAGGAGAGTCATGTTCCCAGTCGAAATGTCCAAGTGTGTGGAATGCGATATGGTGGAGACATAATAATGTTGATCTTGTTGTAATTTGATCCTTCTAATTGTGATGCCTTTGAATTGAGAGCATGGGCTATTTATATATATATATATATTTTTGGGCGGCCTTCTTTTGGCACGCCATCTTTTTATTCTCTTGGACACATGTCCATTTTTTTTTGTCTCATGCGCATCTAGCATGGAGTGTACTTATTTCCTTTAAATAGCCCATATCTCTTCTTTTGTTTGGCATGTGATAAATATTCGAAGGTTTACAAATTGGACAAGATCGTGTCTCTTTTTGGTGGATGGTGATGCATGTTGTGCGCAATTCTTAATGTAAGAATTGGCTTATTTTGGTGGGTGCATGTGCATTTCGATCTTAGGTGCATGAAACTCCTCTCAACCTTGATCACAAAGGTTGACAAAACTCAATACAAGAATAAATAGCTATTTGTGGATGTATATAATTCTAATTTTGGCTTTGGTAGGAATTGATTCTAAATTAACCATGGAGCATGCTTGAGTAAAAGTTTTGAAATGAAATTCAAGTCTTATTGCAAGAGAGAATAAAAGTCAAGTTATCCTACTATATCTCTGAAAGTGCAATTAATAAGATGAAATGAGTTCCCTATTCTGCGTTGCTCATCAAAGTTTAGGATCTTAGTGGGAATAAAATTTATACCAAACCCACTCATTTTATTCAAGAGAAGTGGAGATTAGCCATGTTGATTTTGTTCTTAATTGGCATAGAGAGAGAGAGAGAGAGAGATGGGGAAGGGCGTAGAAGAAGATTTGTGAACCTTTGTTAGCGTGTGCGCGGGCCTTCCCCCACACTTGTTCTTGGTACATAATATTTCAAGAGACAAGACAAAAGAACAAGTGTGCAAAATAAAAGTAACAACTCTTTATTGATCGGGCATATAATCTTTGAAGGGAAAAATACAAGATAAATGAACAACAAATGAAACTAATGCCCGATTATTTTGGAGAAGAAGACAGGTTTAGCGTGGTGGGGCAAGTGCGCCAACCACACCCCCCGCCGCTTTGCCACCCTAGTTAATTTTTCATTGAATCCTCTACGCATTGAAACGATAGTATCTTCTAGTTTCTTAACCTCCAATTTCTCTTCTGCTATGCTATTTTGAGCACGTTCTAGTTTTCTACGGAGGCTCCTTATGCTAGCATTGACAGATGCAAAAGTGGGTCCAATTTCCGCTCCTCTTCCTCACTATCACCGAAAAAAACCACGTGGTCGACCCCTTGGAGGGGGTTTCCTAATGGTGGAATGACCCTCTTTACCACTCGCTTGATGGGATTTTTTGATTCCTAGAGGGGTGATTTTTCTCTTTGGGGAGCCTTGTTTCTAGGAATTCCTTGAGAGGATTTCTTTTTGGTGTCTAGAGGCGGTCGCGTTTTCCTCCTAATGCCGGGAGTGGGTTTTGATCGAGGCTTTCTTGTGGAGCTTTGTGGAGGAGGTAAGATTGCGAGTGGGGTTGCCGTGACAAAATTTATTTCTTCTCTAATGGGGATTCTTCATGTTCATCTATGCCAAGGGCGAGGTAAAGCTGGTTGTTGCGTGTCATGGTGTGAAGAGTGTGGTTCGAGAGAAGCAAAGGCTTAGTGTGAGGTGACACTAGAGTGGTGCACGAGTTTTATAGTGAAGTTAGTTTAACATGGACCGAACACTTACTAAGCGTAGATGCAGGGGGTGAGGCTAGGCACGAGGAACGGATGGGCACGGGAGGCCATCCCGCCACGGCGGCGCCGCGGTGCGGCGGTCGCCGCCAGGGCCGCCTCCCGGGTGCTTGTCCATCCTATCCTCGCCTAGTCTTATCCTCGCGCTTAATATCCGTGTGTTTTTGTTTTATTTGTTTTGTTTTTATTCGTGTCAAGGTAATAAAAGAAAGAAAAAGGAAATTTGTTTTAACTTTTTTTTAAGAGCAAACAAGTAAAGTTAAAGATTAAAAGGCTTCAAAAACTAATCAACTTTATGTCATCTATGGTTTCATTTATATCGTGAGAAGGTTCATAATAAATTTTTAATCTTTGGCCATTTACCTTTGAGATGTTACCTTCATTGTCGCGAATGGTGATAGCTCCGTGTGGTGCGACATCGACGACGGTGTATGGTCCCATCCACTTGCTTTTAAGTTTTCCTCCTCCGCTGAATAATTTCACTCGAGAATTGAAGAGTAATACCTTGTCTCCTTCTTGAAATGTTTTATGCCGGATTCGGCGGTCATGCCATCTTTTGTTCTTTCCTTGTAAATTCGGGCACCGTGGTATGCCTTCTCACCCATTCCTCTAGCTCGGTAAGTTGTTTCGCCTATTTTTGTCCGGCTAGCTTGACGTCCATGTTCCAGTTTTGATTGCCCAATAAGCTCGATGTTCGAGCTCTCTTCGGCAAATGGCAAATTTTCCCATAGACCATCCGGAATGGTGTCATACCAATGGGGGTCTTGTAAGCTGTCCTTGTGGATGCGGGATCACCAAAGAACTCTACCGAAGTTGTTCGCGAGGTTCTATCCTAGCTCAAGGCCACAAACAACTCCCCTGAAGGCAATGGAAGCATAGCTACGGTGACTTCAAGTAACCGGGGATAGAACACTAGTCGTTACCTTGTTTAGAGTTCGGGTGTTCGGTTCCTCTACGGACAACCCTCTCAGATCCGACTAGGATCGTAGCGAGTTCCTTGGCCCCTTGGACTATAAAAGGTGGCCAAGGAACACCTCAGAGGAGAGCGAGAACGAACATACAGAACACAAGCTTGGCTATGACCAAGCCAGAAGCTTCACAGTAGATTCTCGGCGACCCCATCAATCAAAAAAACAGGCTCACGCCGACCGGGCGTAAAGGTCTTTACTCGATCCTTGATCGAGGGCCCAAAACCAAGTATAAAAACCCCGCTCTCCATGTCACCGCCGCGAACAAACCGACGGGCTCCGTGGTTCGTCGAGGCCCGAACAAATTGCCCTGTTCACCCCGCGGGCGTGCTCTCGGTCGTAAAACATCGGCGGTGGGCGCGCCCGTAGGGGCTCTCGCCGAATTTCAGCACGAGTCCGGGCGGACCACGACGTCATGAGTACATCGGTGAGGAGGACGATCATCTTCGATCATGGGCTTGCGAGATCGACGGCGGCGACGGCGAGACCCGAAGCTGCGTCATCGAAGACCCCAAGACCGACGAACGAAAAGAAGCTCCAAAGAATCGACAATTGCCGGCCGTCTCAAAGACGGAGAACAAAGTCAAAGCTTGCCCGGGAACCAAGACGGAAAGGCCCAAACCCGAAATCAACTCGGGGAAGGTAGACGACCAGGACTCAAGTGCGGATTCCGAGGCAACTCGGCACAACTCTAGCTCTGGTTGGGACAAGGGAAGCTACTCCAACTTCGAAACTTTTTCAGCCAAAACTACTCCAATCCGAGAAAGAAGGCGACTTCGATATAACCCCTCGACACTAGTCCGTATTTACCTTTTCGTTTCCTATAGGACTACGCAACGCAAATTCGCATATTCAAGGAGCACCAAGACAACTCAAGAGAAGATTGAGATTCCTTTGAGGGCGCAAAAGAGGGCTCATATTGACAAGAACCCCGCAGGAGTGCATCGTCCATCGCCAAGAACCCTCAACAAAGCCGATCGTCAAGTAACGGGGACAAACAGGGAGGACCAACATCATAAGGCTTATCCCAGACGGAAGGAGTGGCGTACCTAAAGCTACAAACGCTAAGGAAGTCTTTATGGTGGCTACAAAAAGCACCCCACTTACCCGACCGAAGCCCCGACATCGTCCATCGACAAAGGCCCGTCCAACATCTCTCGACGAAAAAACCCCTTTGAAGACGAAGGAGAACACCAACGCCAAGAAAGGCCGAAAAAGGAACAAGCCGGAAGGGAGGACGCCGAATCGTGGCAAACTCACGCATGCAAGCCCCGAACAAATATCAAGCCGACCGCACATGAATACGAGGGCTAAAATCTGAAGAGAAGTCAAGACGATCAACAAGCAACCCGAAAGACTACAAGGGTTGATTGACCGCCTCAAGACCGGCCGCCGACCTAAAATGACGAGGAAAAACTCATCAAGGAGGCATTGCAAAAGGCCATCCGAAAAGAGATCCCGAACGTCGCGGGCGAAGGCAAACAGCTCTCACGCCCAAGAAGTTGATCCAACGCCTTTGAGAGGCTGGGAAGGCCGAGGGTTCCAACAACTCCAGCCACCCCGAGGGATGGTAGACAAGATCAGAGACCCCCGAGGGAGAGCCCCGCTCCAAGACCGAGCCGACGAAGAAGTCGCGAATCAACATATCGACCTACCGAACTCATCCAAGAGGAGGAAGAACCACGTGAGGATTTGAAGAAAGAACAACGGAAAGCTACGACAGGTTTCCTTGCTTCGCTGAAAGATTGCGGCAGAAGTCAAGCTACCCCCAAAGTTCAAGCCTTCAAACCACTCCAAATACGATGGGAAAAACAGAGCCCTGGACAATGGCTCGAGTCTACTCACAATCCATTGAGCCGGCCGAGGAGACGCGATGACGCAAAAGCCGCCTTCTTCCCATGGCCCTAGAGGCTCTACCGCTCCAATGGTTCGACAAGATCAAGAGGGCTCAATACGCCATCGGGAAGACTTACGTAAAGCATTCTCAGAAGCAACTTCGCAGAATCATCACCCATTCTATTACTCAGCCGAGTTGAAAAGCCTCAAGCGAAGCCGAGAATCCCCGTGAGATTACTATCGAAGATTTGGGGAGATGAGATCCCAAGTACATGACATCACCGAGAGAAGTGATAGATGCCTTCGGTAACGGGATTTTCTCAAGATGGCGCTTCTCGATTTCAACAAAGACAACCCGAGGACTCGAACAAGTAGTTCAAGCTTCAAGTTGAGAAGATGATCGGAGCCGAAGAAAGAACCCGAGACCGCTTTCGAGAAAGAAAGAACTCAGAAGCCCTGAAAAAAACGAACAACTCTCAACAATGCGAAGAAGCGAGGACCGACAATACGTCACAATGGCGTAAAAGTCGAAGAAACCTTACAAACAGAGGTTCAACAACAACAACAATGGCGACGGGAATAGAAGCAATATCAAGCTAGAAGATCTACCCCCGCATCTACCACCCCGAGCTCCGCACACGCCGAAACTGTATCACTTTCCGGGAAAAGTACAAGGGAGGAAACAACTCGCCGGAAGGGAAACAATCAAGAAAACAGAGAAGAAGCCATTGAAGAGCCAAAGACGGGGGATTTCGTAAAGCAACGAGATCCTTGAACGCCATATTCTCTGAGTACCCGGTTCAAAGAGCAAGAGACAAGACAAGCCGGCACTCGGATCAATCATGGCGCGAGAACCTGCGCAGCCCACACTACCTCAATTGGTCCCAATACCCGATTCGATTCACCGGGGAGGATCAATGGACAAGTGTGGGTAACGACGACTATACCCTCTCGGGTACTAGAACCGACGATAGCCGGAGTAACCGTTACCAAGGTATTGATTGATGGAGGAGCAGGATTGAACATCTTATTCTTAGAAACACTGGACAAGATGGGACTAGACCTTTCCGGGCTAATCGCTCCTTCAAGCACTCCCTTCTACGGAATAGTACACGACGAAAGCGGCCATACCAGTTGGACAAGTCACCTTGCCAGTCACATTTGGATCTCCATCAAATTACCGTACGAGTACATCAAGTTCGGTGGCGGATCTCGAGTCACCATACCACGCCATTATGGGAAGACCCGCTATTGCAAAATTCATGGCTATTCCACACTACCCGTATCTTACGCTAAAGATGCCGGCACCTTTTTGGGGTTCTTTCCATTAAAGGAGACCTCAAGAAAGCTTTTCGAAAGTGTGACGTACAAGCCGTGGAAATCGCAAACAAGACAGGGAGCTCTTGGAGAAAAAGGAACTCAACCGGATGGCGAGAGGATACAAATCCGGAAGAACTCGGGATACCGGCCAAGAAGCAAGCAATTCGATTCCACCGGGAAGAAACCGACGTCAAACACATTGATCTACAAACGGGCGACCCATCCAAGACGGCGATCATCGGCGCCCACCTATCTCCAAAATAGGAACTTCGCGCACCAGCTTCCTAAGGCAACACAAAGATATATTTGCCCGAAACCAGCGGATATGCCCGGCGTACCAAGGAAGGAAGCCGAGCACAGAATCGACATCAATATGGGATCCAAACCCATCAAGCAAAGGCTAAGGAGGTTCTCACCGAGAAAAGAAGGAGGCCATCAAAAAGGAAATTGCAAAACTACTTGCGGCAGGGATTCATCGAGAAATCCTACATCCCGAATGGCTAGCCAATCCGGTTCCGTTCGAAGAAGAACACCTCGACCGGCGAATGTGTCCGACTACACAGACTGAACAAGCATTGCCCAAAAGATCCCTTCGGGCTACCAAGGATCGACCAAATAGTGGACTCTACAACAGGATCAGCTCTACTATCGTTCTTGGATTGCTACTCGAGATATCACCGGTTGCGGCGAAGAAAGAAGATCGAGCAAGACCTCTTTTATCACCCCCGTCGGTGCCTCTTCGCTACAAAACAATGTCCTTCGGATTGAAGAACGAGCAACGTATCAAAGAGCGATACGAGACTTGTTTGGGAGAGCGGATTGGCAAAATGCCGAAGCCTACGTGAGACGACGTGGTGGTGAAGACCGAGAGAACCGTAAACTCGATTCAAGACCTGAAGAGACTTTCAAAAACCCTCAACGAGTGGAAATGGAAGCTCAATCCAACAAAATGCGTCTTTGGAGTACCTTCGGGACAGCTACTGGGTTTCTTGGTCAGCAACAGAGGCATTGAAGCCAAAGACCAAGCAAATCAAGGCAATCACCGAGATGACACAACCCCCGAAGCGTCAAGGACGTCCGAAACTCACACAGGTGCATGGCGGCACTCAACAGATTCATATCCAAGCTTGGAAAGAAAGGGCTACCCTTCTTCAAACTCATCAAGACCAAAGGAGATTTCAAGTGGACGATGAAGCGGACAAGGTGTTTGAAGAACTCAAGCAAGACCTTACAATAGCTCCAAATCCTAACACCTCCGAAAGATCAAGAAGAACTCCCCGCTCTATATAGCAAAGAACAAATACGATTGGTCACTCAAAGAATCATCGTGGAAAGAGAAGAGCCCGAACAACCCAACAAGGTCCAGAGGCCGCTTTACTACGTGAGCGAGGTTCTATCTCGAGTCCAAGGCTCGATACCCTCACGTACAAAAACTACTCTACTCCATACCGATCACATCAAGAAAGCTACGACACTACTTCGACAAATACAAGATCACGGTGGTAATCGACTCACCACTAGGCGACATCCCGAGGAACGAGATTCAACAGGTCGCATATCAAAATGGGCAAGAGAACTCGGAGCACCGAATCTAGAGTTCACCCCAAGAAGAGCAATCAAATCCCAGCGCCATCGGATTTCATAGCGGAATGGACAGAGCTCCAACAACCCATATCCGACGACATCAAGAAACATTGGAACATGTACTTGATGGATCGTTGAAGCTAGGGGAGCAGGAGCCGGGATTTTATTAATATCTCCGTAAGGAAGACAACTCAAGTACGTGCCGCAAATCATGTGGCAAGCTACAAACAATGAGGCGTAGTATGAAGCACTCATTCATGGCCTCAAGATAGCAAGAAACTCGGGAATCAAGAGACTACAAGTATACGGCGACTCAAGGGTTGTCATCAATCAAGTCAACAAAGATCGGACCGCACAAAGGACAACATGGGCCTCTATTGCACGTATACGCAAGGCGAAAAAGAACTTCCAAGGCCTAGAGATCCTACACGTGCTCGGAGATGCGAACGTGGCGCCAGACGTGCTAGCCAAACTCGGATCCGACAGCACAAGTCCCACCGTGAGTATTCGTCGAAGAACTCTCGGCCATCCATCAAGGAGAATCCGTAAGAATACAACATGGAGCAATCAGCTCTAAACGGAGTAATGATAATCTCTCCGTGTCGAAGAACAACTCCTGGATCGAAGACATCATAAACTTCATCAAGAACAAGACACTACCCAAAGACAAAGCCAAGCAACCATGATCTTGAGAAGAAGCAAGAACTACGTACTCATCAAAGACAAGCTTTTACAAGAGAGCAAAGATCATCGATTACTACTCAAATGCATAAGCTCTAAAGAAGGAAAGGACATCCTCCAAGAAATCCACTCTGGATGCTGTGGAAACCACGCAGCGTCAAGAACCCTCGTGGGAAAAGCATTCAGAACAGGATACTACTAGCCAACAGCCCTCAAAGACGCTTGAAAGAACTCGTCGAAGATGCAAAGGATGCCGATGTTCGCAAGACAAGCGCATGTGCCAAAGACACAACCTAATCTGCATACCACCATCATGGCCTTTTGTGTCGGGACCGGATCAAGTCGGACCACTCAAGAGAGCAAAGGGAGGATATGAGTACATCTACGCCGCCATCGACAAATTCACCAAATGGATAGAATACAAGCCATTGGTCACCTTCACCCACCAAAGCAAATCGAAGTTCATCCAAGAGATCATGCACAGATTTGGGATGCCCAATAGGATCATCACCGACCTTGGATCACCGCTCACGACGGCGCAGAATTCGAAGATCGGGCACAAAATTGTGGCATACGGATAGACTACGCCTCCGTAGCACACCCTTAGGCTAACGGACAAGTCGAAAGCAAACGGACTCATCCTTGCCTGGACCGAAGCCAAGATTATACGAAGAACTCAAGGACTACGGAGCCAAGTGGATTGAAGAACTCCCAAAAGTTGTCCGGGGCCTAAGAACTCAAATCGCCAGAGCAACAAAGGCTACTCACCCTTCTTCCCGACCTATGGATCGGGGAGCCGTTTCTACCGCGAGACCTCATATGGAGCTCTCCAAGGATCGAAAGCAATTTGAAGAAGGAGAACGGACAAGAAGACTAGAAATCGACCGTGCGTAAGAAGTCGAAACAAACGCCATCCTACGTAACGCAAGGTATCCGCAAGGACTCGAAGGCACTACGACAAGAGCACACGCCCAAGAAAACTCAACCCGTGAGATCAAGTACTCAAGAGAAGTCAAAAGACGGAAGGCAAGCACAAACCGCCAAATTTCTTGGGAAGGACCATATATCGTCAAAGGAGTATCGGGACCGAAACCTACAAGCCGATGACAATGCAAGGAGAAGAAATCGAAATTCTTAGCACATAAAACCAGCTCGAGAAGGTTCTATCCATAATCGAGGATCTCAAGGTAGCGTAAGAGAAGCAAAACGCGCAAAAAACAACTCTCCGATACTTCAAGAAGAAGAAGATCAAGCCCGAGAAGAACTCGGATCATCCAAAGAGGTCACCAAACACGCGACCACCGTGCACTCCAACAAAAACAAGCCGCCTGCAGTGAAGCCGCATGCCTCCTACGGAGAAGAACAAAAACAGCCTGAATTGGCACTTCGCAAGAAGAAGTCGACCAAAAGAAGGCAAACCCGACCACCGTAACGGTGGTCAAATTCCAAGGGTGGAACCACGCCAAGTCCTAGCTTCGGAATAGCGTCCACACCTTAAATCCTAGCGGAAGATCGTGAACTTCGACTCTTGAAAAAAGAGAGGACGTTGGGATCGCCCGCCTAGGTCGCGAGAGGCCATCAAGGGTCTAGAAAGTGCCACTATGTCCAATGACGGCGACGGCCTTTCGAATCGGGCGTGAACGGTGTAGTGTTGTGAAATAGAAACCCATCGTCTCACACAAGTCTCTTAGAAAAAGCGAGCAGCCCAAACCGGGCAAGGTGGATTGTAGTGTTATGAAATAGAAACCCAACCATCTTGACCTTCATCCAGCGTGCACTTAAATGGGCCCTGACCGAGAACCCTTCAAGGGACGTCATGCGATAGTCCACTGGACAAAGATGGGAGAGCCCTAGCCCGTAAGAGGCAACCCCGAAGTTAGAACAACTCTTTCGAGAGCACGACTCCACCAAAGACACTAGCATGTCCAAGAAAGGACAAACGCTAGAGGGCCTAAATGGAGAAACCTAACGGCCCGGGGTAACCCTCCGAACAATCGTGACAAGTCTCGGAAGAAGACGCAAGTCACAAGCCGAGGAAAACAACCTCGCAAAACGGGGACGCCCAACCACCTTGACAAGTCTACAGAGGACAAGCTGAATCTTCGAAGAATAACTCAAGACCAGGAGCAAGACTCTACAACTACTTTCAAAGAAGTCTACGAAAGGACGAGCTGAATCTTCGTAAGAACTCAAGACCAGAGCAAGACTCTACAACTACTTTCAGCAAGTCTACGTAAGGATGAGCTGAATCTTCGAAGAACAACCCCGAAGACCAAGAGCAAGACTCTATCACCTTCAGCAAGTCTACAGAAAGGACAAGCTGAATCTTCGTAAAAACAACTCAAGACCAGGAGCAAGACTCGTACAACCACCATTAGCAAGTCTGCAGAAAGGACGAAATGAACCTTCGTAAGAACAACCTCAAGACCAGGGAGCAAGCCTCCACAACTATTATCGCCTAATCTACAGAGAAGACGAAATGATACTCCGAAAAGAAGAACTCGAATTCAAGAGCAAGACTCCACTCATCATGACAAGTCTCGGGAAGAAGACGAGAAGTCATTTGTCGAGGAAAACAATCCCGACAAACCATAGAAAGACTCAACAAATATCTCCAACCAAGTCCACGAAAAAGGGTTGACTCTCCAGAAAAACAAAGACGGATTTCAGGAGAAGAACTTCAAATATCTCTCCGGCCAAGTCTACGTAAACAGTAAATTTGGTTCCTTCAGAAAAAGAACCCCGAAGTAGCGAGACAAGGCTCCAATCTACTACGGCAAGACCTATGAACAAAGCTAGTCGATTCATCAAGGGAGAAACAACCCAAAGGCACACAAAGACAAGATCCTATGCTACCCTCGGCAAGATCTACAAGAAGACAAGCCGACAAGTCGGAGAATAGCCCCGACAACTCGGCGCGGGACTTCAACACCATGAACACCAAGTCTACGAAAGACAAGTCGGATCATCACCGAAACAACACCGATGCCACAATGAGTGACTCCAAACAACTCGGCACGAACCTACATGAAGGACATAAGAGCCGGAAGCCTAAGGAAGAACTCTAAAGGCACAATCTCAATAAGTCGTCCAAGAAGAACTCGAAGGGCACCGACAACAACAAGCGAGGACAAATCGCAACAAGTCCGCATCGGCGGCGCATCGAGTCATACAAAAATACAAGTACGAGAATAGATAAAGGGACAGATCTCTTTATTCAACATCTTGAAGATTACAAGTTACATGGGAAACAACTCCTACAAGATACAAAGAAGACTCGATGCACGGAGCCCAACAAGAACTCCCCTATACAAGATACAAAGAAGACCCGGGGACTATAACCCTAAGGAGTACAACACCGCAGTGAGAAACCGCATCCAACGGCGAAGAAGATGAAGCGCGGACCAGATTCAACCCCAAGAGCCCGAATATCATCAACTCAGGGCTACTTCAAAGTCAAGACCCTTGCGCCCAAGTCCATAAACACCTGGAGCTCGAAGAACCCCGACGATGGTAGCGAATGAACCCTGAGATCAAGATAAGCGACCTGGCAAAGAAAAAGAACCTTCGCGCGAAGGCTCCGGAGTTCACCATGTCGCAAAGGATGAAAAGAGCCCAAAGGGAACGCTCAACTCCACAAAGAGTAGAAGGAGGCGTACCCAAAGAGCACCATCTTCAAGAATTCCTCAAAAGGCACAACCTTCCTCAAAGATGAGCAGCGACCAATACCGGTTGGGAAGCCGGCATATGTCTACCCAAGCGGCGAGGAAGGAGACCAAAGAGGACCAGGGGGTAACCGAAAAGAACCCTACCTGACCCACACCAAGAAAAAACGAAGGAAGAGAGGAGATCATCTTAGATCACAAGACATCCCGCACTCACCCCTCAAACTTTCCCGGTGTGGAACTAGCGCGGAATAGCCCCGCTATTCCCAATCACAAGACATCCCTCACCCACGTAAGAACTGCGAAAGACTAAAAGACGCCGGCTGATCCAACTCACTCAAAGGCATCGCCATGGATCTAAAGCTCTGAATGAAGCTTTTTCCTACGAGAAGAGAGACAGATGTCCGGAGGAAGAAGAAGAAGAGAAGAGGAAAGACACTCAATCCTCACCGGAGCAAAACAGGCAATATTTATAGGCGGAACCAAAGACACCTATAGACCAAGTCCACGAGAAGACGAGGCAACCAAAGAAAAGGAGCGGTCACCTCAAATCACGCAAAGGAGAATTTATGGCAATGACGCCATGCAATCGACGTTTCGAAAAAACGAGCGCGATAAAAGCGCGGACTCCCGTGACCGCACGGAAAAGAGAAACAGTCAAAAATCCCGTGTAAAAATGAAGAACCCCTAACAACTCAATCTTCTTAGACGCTCGGGGCTGCTACGGTACCCGGCACGATTTTTTCGTAAGAACTCCGACGACGAGAAGAACTCAAGACGGAGGAGAAGAACTCGAGGGAGAGGAACTCAAAGATCTTCTAGCCCTTTGTACCAAAAAGCAAGAAGCTCGGGGGCTACACCCTACGGGTGCACTTTTTTCAGCAAAGTGCACACCGTATGAAGACAACAAGGACCGCATCAAGGACGCACCCAAGAAGAGCGACATGCTCTCGTGACCCAAACCCGAGATGCTCGGGGGCTAAGGAACAAGGCTCTCCTTTCAAGAAAGAAGAGCTCCAACGACGAGAAGAACTCAAAACGGAGGAGAAGAACTCAAAGACCTTCCACTCTTTGTGCCAAAAAAGCAAGAAGCTCGGGGCTACACCCTACCCACTTTTAAAAATTGCACTCAGTAAGATGATCTTGAAGACCATATCAAGGCCTGCCCGAGAAGAGCAAAACAACCCTCATGACTCGACCTTAAGATGCTCGGGGGCTTGTGGATCTGAGGATCACCAAAGAACTCTACCGAGTTGTTCGCAGGGGTTCTATCCTAGCCCGGCCACAAACAACTCCCTAAGGCAATGGAAGCATAGCTACGGTGACTTCGTTTGTAACGAGGATAGAACACTAGTCGTTACCTTGTTTAGAGTTTGGTGTTCGGGTTCCTCTACGGACAACCCTCTCTCAGATCCGACTAGGATCGTAGCGAGTTCCTTGGCCCCTTGACTATAAAAAGGCGGCCAAGGAACACCTCGTAGGAGAGCGAGAACGAACATACAGAACACAAGCTTGGCTATGACCAAGCGCCAAAGCTTCACGGCCGATTCACGGGCGACCCCATCAATCAAAAACAGCTCACGCCCGACCGGACGTAAAGTCTTTACTCGATCCTTGATCGAGGGCCCGAACCAAAGATAAAAACCCCGCTCTCCATGTCACCAAGCAACAAACCGCCGGCCTCGAGGTTCGCCGAGGTTCGAACAAACCGCCCGTTCACCCCGTGGCAGTGCTCTTCGGTCGTAAAACATCGACAGTCCTATATGCCCATAGTGCATCGGGTAGCTTGTCTTTCCATCCCTTTCCCATTGCATTGATCGTTTTACAAGGATGTTCTTGATTTGCTTATTGGATGTCTCCGCCCGCCACTTGTTTGTGGGTGGTATGGTGTAGCGATGTTGTGCTTGATCCCAACTCCATCGTAAATTTTCTCAAAACTTTGTCGCTGAAGTGGGTTCCTCTCGCCACCACCATCCTTGGGGTTCGAAGCGTGGAAAGATAATCTCGTGGAACATTTTTCTTGCATGCTTGGAATCTGTGGGCTCAACACGGCAAAGTGCTTCCACCCATTTGGATACGTGAGTCGACAAATGATGAGGATGTATTCACAATCAAAGGACTTTGGAAAAGGTCCCATGAAGTCAATACCCCGCACATCGAAGACTTCGACTTGTAAGTTGTAGTGGAGGGGCATGGCATTTCGTGAGGTAATGCCTCCTTGCAACCGCACTTATGACACCTTATGATGAACTCTGGTGTCTTGGTACATGGTTGGCGATAGAATCCGCGACCGCCCAGTTTTGCTTGTGTGCGGAACATGCCATAGTGTCCTCCTCGTATGGTCTTTGCGTGGCATTTCTCAATAATCTCTTGTCCCTCTTTGGTGGGCACACATCTTCTCAACATCCCGTCGAAACATACCTGTAGAGGTACGGATCGTCCCAGGTGGCATCGGCTTTACGCTTTCAACTTCGGCGGGATTAGCCAGTGGTACATAACCCGAAACCATAAAATTCACAATGTCTCATACCATGGGGTTATGTCTTCCACCTTCGAGGAGCATGTCGTCGTAGGAAGTCATTGATAGGTAGTTCCTGCGTGTTAGTGAATTGCAA
Organism: Hyparrhenia diplandra; assembly: GCA_015847255.1. Lineage (NCBI taxonomy): Eukaryota > Viridiplantae > Streptophyta > Magnoliopsida > Poales > Poaceae > Hyparrhenia > Hyparrhenia diplandra. The sequence continues at coordinate 33,619 of JADLZK010002295.1, read as the reverse complement.
GCACGACAAAATGATCCACAACGGTATTCTCTACTCCCTTCTTATCTTTAATTTCTAAATCAAATTCTTGGAGTAAGAGAATCCATCTTATTAATCTAGGTTTAGCGTCTTTCTTAGTGAGCAAATATTTCAATGCAAAGATGATCGGTGTAGACAATCACTTTTGATCCCACTAAATAAGACCTAAACTTATCAATAGCAAACACTACAAAAAGGAGCTCTTTCTCGGTTGTAGCGTAATTCAATTGAGCTCCAAAGGAGTGTTTTGCTAGCATAGGCAATTGCGTGATGCTTTTTATCTTTGGTTTGGCCAAGGGCGGCACCAATCTAGCGTAATCACTAGCGTCACACATGATTTCAAAAGGCAACACCAATCTCGGTGGTTGAATGATTGGTGCTTTGAGATGAGTGCTTTTTAATGGTAAGAAAAGCTTTCATGCACTCATTAGTGAACTCAAAAGGCATATCCTTAGCTAGCCGTGCTTGTTAACGGTCTCAGGTTTGTGAGAAATCTTTTATAAACCGTCTATAAAATCCTTCGTGGCCTAGGAAGCTACGGATTCCCTTTACGCTCACCGGGGAGGTAATTTTTCGATCACTTCGATTTTGCTTTATCTACCTCAATCCCTCTCGGACACTAGGTGACCGGGACAATGCCCTCTCGGACCATGAAATGGCATTTTTCCCACCAAGTACTAGGTCCTTTTCTTGGCATCGTTGCAGTAGACTCTATCTAGATTCTCTAGACAACTCTGAAGGTTTTCCATAAACGGAGAAATCATCCATGAAAACTTCCATGATCTCCTCAATCATGTCCGAGAATATGCACATCATACACCTTTGAAATGATGCGGGTGCATTACACAACCCGAAAAGACATTCTACGGTAGGCATATGTTCCATATGGGCATGTAAACGATGGTCTTGCTTTGATCATCGGGTGGATGGGAATTTGGTGGTAACGAGAATATCCATCTAGGAAGCAAAAAGAAAGAGTGCTTCGTTAACCGCTCCAACATTTCATCAATAAATGGGAGTGGGAAGTGATCTTTCTTTGTGGCGTGATTTAATTTTCGATAGTCTATGCACATTCTCCATCCTATGACGTATGGTCACGTGGGATTAATTCATTTTTAGCATTTTTAATTACCGTCATGCCTCCCTTCTTAGGCACTACTTGGGACGGGGCTAACCCAAATCATCGTGTGGAACGGGATAGATTATCCCTACGTGAAGAAGTTTAAGAACTTCTTTCACCGCGACTTCTCTCATTTCATTATTGAGCCGGTTGAGGTTCACGTGAGGGTGTTTTATCCGGGTCAACGAGGGGATACGGTGAGAACAAATCATTGGGCTAATTCCCTTCAAGTCATGTAAGGAATACCCAAGACAGTTCTATGTTTTTCTAAAACTTTTATCAATTTGGATGACTCCTCTTCAGTTAATTTATCATTGATAATTACAGGAGCATTTTTATCATTATTTAAGAAAACATAGCGTAGTCCTTCTGGGGAGGGTTTTTAGCTCAATGGGAGGTGGTGTTATTTCTTCTTCTTTAGGAGAGATCGATGAAATCATCCATCTCACTAATTTCTTCAATGAAGAATTTGGAGTCTTTTTTCTAAAGATTCTTCAGGGAGTTTCAAAGGGTATTGTTGACACTACCTCAACGGGCATACATTTGGACAGAGGTTCCACTATTGAATTTTTAGCTTGAGTTATGGGTAGAGTGAAAGTGTCTCCCCTAACTTTACATCTAAATCCTGTTTTTTTGGGTTATTGAACAATTTTTCTAGGGGATGCCCGATTAAAATATCAAACTCATCTATATCAAAAATATGAAAATCTAGACCGAGTTCAATATCATTATTGTGAAGAATAACATCATGTAGTAACCCCAACCCCAGGATAACGGTCGTGTATCATGTCTAAGGGTTTTGATTATAGGCCACCATTGTTGATCGTAAAAATGGATTAAAGCGAAAAGAGTGGGACATTATATTAATGCCTACAATGGGGTTGTAATGTACATTTTCCTAGATTCCTCGTATGTTACAAAGATAAGGGAAATGAAGGGGTGCGAATCCGAATTTCTTCGGTCGTCGACTCACTTTCATTAGCCCATTCATTACTCATTAGTGTGGTTAACTCCCTAATTGATTCTTGCAAAGATTCTTTACTTAATGGTTCTTTAGGGGTTAATGGAACTGGGGGTCTCTTCACTGATTCGTACCTTGAGGTGTTTCCATAATCGTCAAGAAATACGTCATCAATGTTTGGGAGGTCCCCCAAAAGGGGTTCCTCTAACGGTTCGGGAAAGGTTTCTCTAATGGTGTATGCGGTTCGCAGGTTCGGCTGAGCGAAGAAACGTCTTCGAGATAGACTTGCACTCTACAAGGACGGGTTCAAGAGGAGGAGTGTTTTCTCGATTTTATCTAAAAGTGCTTCTCCTTCTTCTACAAGTTTATGTGAAAACGAACCGCCTGCAGCCAAGTCTAGGAATTTGAGAGATTCCTTATTTAATCCTGACCAAAAATGTTGCAATAAAACATGTCGGGACAAAGACAAGTCGGGACCCGAGTTTATTAATGTTGTAAATCTATCCCGTGGCTGCTCCTATCTCTTCCTTCTCATTTTGTTGGAATGAGAGGATCTCGGTACTGAAGGGGCAACAATTTCGGTGAGAGGGAAGAATGCTAGGCAAAATTTTGCTGCAGTTCCTCCCAATCCCCATTTACTTTTCCTACGTTATGATCATACCATTGTATCGCTCTCCCGGTAAGCGAGAAAGGAAACAATTTCCATTTCAAAACATTCATGTGGTACGCCTTCAAAATGGAGGCAACCACAGAGCTGTTCAAATTCCTGCAAGTGGTGATATGGATTTTCTCTTTCAAAACCGAGAGAAGGGTTGTTCCCGAACCATGGCTAACAAGCCGGGCGGAGCTCAAATCTCGAAGGCGTGATTGGCTTGAAGAAGATGGGCGTTCTAAGAGCTCGCCCTTTGGATCGGAATAGTTTGGAAATGGTGGGTTGCTCCATTAAAGAAAATAAAAAATAAAAGAATGGCGAGGGGGTAGGGGCTCACACCGATAACTAGGGAGGCGGGAGCCGACAGTCCGGCACTCAGACGGCCCGAAAGACCGCGGGTCGCTACTCCTCTCTTCCTTTCTACCTTGCACTCTCTCTCACTCCCACGAGGTGTCTTGGCACTCTCTAAACCACCCTCGATGTGAGACTATGAATTGTGTTGAGTTGATGCTCTATGGAAGGGGTGACCCTCCTTTTATACACAAGTGAAAGGTGGTTTTGGCGGGAAAGTTTGGCGCGAAATGGTGAAAAACACCTCCATGCACCGCCTCTTCTCCTCGAATTAGGGACAGGCCAAGCGCGGCGGGATCGGGCACCCGGGCGCGGCCCGGCGCCCGCTGCGGCCGCCGGCCCAGGGTTTGGCCCGCTGGTGCCATGCCTTCGCTTGTGGGCCGGTGGCCTGCTCTACATTGCTCTTCCGAGAGGTGCCGGTCGGATTCGATCCCGGTTCTGGCCTGTCACGTTCCCCTTGGCCAAAAGCATATTTTCTCGGAGTTGCGTATTGCTCTTTATTTGGCGTACTTTCACTTGTTTTCCGTGTTTGTTCTGCAAAACAAATATTCTTGAATACAAGTGGAACTAGGGTGAGTAGTAAATGTTTAGTTAGTTTAAGTGGGTTTTATCTCTCTTAATTAGGGCTAAGTTGGCGGTGTAAAGTATGTGATAGTGGCCGCCAACAGGGGGCGAAGGTCCTCCGGCGGGAGAACGAGCGCTGGACGACGAGGCTCGGGAGGCCCGCGGCTCGGAGGCGGAGGTGTAGCCACGGCGACGAGCTCAATGAGCCGGAGTTGTCATGGTATGCAGGCGGCGGAGGCCTTTAAGGCGGCCCTCGACGCGTTCTTGGGCAGAGTCGGGCCGCCCCTTCGGCGCCCCCGCCGAACCCGGACCGCACTTGTTGGCGCCCTGGATGCGCCGCGAGGTGGGGAGTTGCCAAAGGTGGTGGCCGCGCGGCGTACTGGAGCCGGAGCACGACGGGCTCTCGCGTCGAGGGCGCTGCCACCCCATACGGTCAGAGCACCGGGGGCGGCGCCGGCCCTGACCGCAAGACTTCCCGAGCCTTGATGAAGTCAAGGCCTTGGCGGAGGATCGGGGTGAAGCGCCGCCACCGCCTTCATTAAGCGGTTCTAGTATGAGGGCGGGGGCGGGGGTGGCATGTACCTTATGAAGGCCGACCTCGACAAGAAGTTTAGTTGCTTTTTTCGCTTCGCTATTGTTTGCTTTTTGTTGACGGTCACTAATGACACATTTTTAACGTCAACATTCTACCAATAAGGGGTTGAAACTATACCTTACTACACACATATACATTTATTATTGACATAATTCCACTTGTAGTGCCAAAATAATATTATGCAGGATTTATATAAAAACTAAGTGGAAAATGTACCAAAAGGCGTCTCCCTTGAAAGCGCATTCTGAAGAACATCAAGCCCAAGGGAGAAATGGACCAAACACGCAGAACCGGGCGAGCAAACACCGCCATACAACTTTTCGGGCCCAAAGACGCCACCGCAAAGCCCGGCCGAGCGGGGCCCGGCCAGGTGCGCCGCAAGACCACTGCGCGGCCGCACCTCGCCGAGGCGGTTCGGGCCCAGCTCGAGGCGGTTTGTTACCTTCCATAATCGGCGTTGCCGCGTTGGTTGGTCGGTTTAGCAAATTAGGAAGGTGTTCCCAGTGTCGGTTTTGGCTCCTTCCATATGGGGAGGGACATTTTCCAATAAGCCCCTCTCCTCTACCTATAAAAGGAGGCCATCTCCCACCATTGTAACACACACCTCACAAGAAAGCTACTCTCTCCTCTCCTCTCCTCTTCTTCTTCTTCCTCCTCCTAGTAGGATTAGTAGTTTAGGATGTGGAGCTAGGCAAAGCTACCAAGGAGGGCTTGGCTCCTTGGAAGATGGATTCCGGAATAAATCTTTCTATGGTATTCTTCCAAAGCCTTGCTCTTATCTTATCTTGGTTGTGCATTAGAATTAGAGTCTTCATGTTATTTCTATGCTTCATGATTTATCCTATGATCTAACATGTTGTTCTTGACATGATCATGACACATGAACTAGTCTATAGTTTCTATGTTGTGATATCGTCATATAGAACTTTATGCTTAAACCATTCATGCAACATAATTGGGTAGTGTCGGGATTGTCTTGAATGGCGGTTCGTTGTGTCCTTCGGGCTTGCTCGTGTCCTATTCTCGTCCATCCGTAGGGTGGGGACCATGGGGACATGAGTAGTGTCCTAGTATGGGGCGTGGTGTCCGGATGCCGTATCCTTCGAATATGACGGCATGCCACGGTTGAGTGGGTAGGCGGCCGGGTCAGACAAGCCTTGACCGTCCCCTTGAAATCCCCCACGTTCGTATGTTGTGTAGGAGTCTAAAGTGCCTTTTTATTGGGCGTATGCTCCCGAAGGTCTCCCCTGTCCATTTCATTCTCCGCTCCGACCTCCTACTCATGCGTGTTGCCCGACTATCAAACTGTTCTATGCACAGCCATGACTACAATCAGTATGCTCCACTTAGGACTTTCTTTATTCCACATTTATCTTTATCCTTGAGTTTGGCTTGAGTGAGTGTGTCAAGTTATCCCTTTACCGTTCCCTTATATCCCCGTTATGAGCATTGGTCCATTACACGGTCATGTTATCTTGTTCATGTCTCTATTAGATCCTTTTCCACCATGCCTTCCTTTGGGAAAATATAAATAACGATACCCCGAATACTTCCGGGTGAAATGCTACAATGATAGATCCGTGCGCTGCGGATGAATATCTTATTTGGTAAGGTCTATCATCGTTGATGTACCTAGTGTTATCACCGACACGGTGGTTTCACTTAGGAATGTCAACGATGCATTTCTCGCCGTTATTTAGAGATGGGTTCTAAACACTGCTTCTAGTGATTGCGCCTTAAGAAATGCAACACTTTTCTTCCTTTTTCTCTATTGTTAACTTGCTGACTAACATGTTGGCTTGGCGTTGTTCCAGCTGCTGCTCCCGCTCCGAGCCGCCGAGGGCTCCCAAGGTGCTCGAGGTGGCCAGATGCCGGGCAGGTTGGGGTGCCGGGGCGCTCTTGGGCGACTCCGGTGCCCCCGCCGCGGCGAGGGGGGTGGTTGCTTTGCGCCCGCTCGCGGGCGACCGCTTCCGAGACCGTGGCCTCTTCGACTCCTCGCCCCGCGCGGCCGTCGCCTCGGCCCCCCGCTGCGCTTCGGAGGCCGCGGCCGACGCCATCGCGCCCGACGACGTGTCCCGCCTCCGAGGGTGATGGAGGGGCGACCTCCTCCGCCGCCGATGCCGGCCGCTGCCCCGACGTAGAGGTGGTTTAGAGCGCCTTAGGCTTTTAAGAGTTCATCGTCTTTAATTTTGTCGCCCTTGCTTGTCGAACCCATGGCCTTCGGCCTTTACCGTTAATGAAAGATTTGGTGGTTTTGGTACCTCCGCCGCGTTATGTTTTTAACCGTTGTCTACTTTGTGGTTGCGTCTCCCCTTTTACGATTGAGTCGGTTCAAGTGGAGCCGACGGTGCTTGGTGGTTGTTTCGTGTTGGCCACGCCCAAATCACGGGGGCCTCAGTGCGGAGGGTACTCAACGTGGTTCCGCCGATGATGAATCACCAGGATATGTTCATTTCGGGGAGACTTGGGTTCATGCGATGCAACGGTTCCACGGGTTGCCTTTCGAAGCGATTTTGGTGGGCGAGATCGAGAAAGTATGACGCTACCAACCAGGCCTCGAGGTATTCTCAAGGACTCATGACTTGACGAGGCGCCCTGGTGAACGAGTCCTCTTCGGGCGGATCCTAGCAAAGCGGTATTGGAGGACGATATCGAGGATGACGAGGCCGTCGCTATCGCAAGCATGGGCACGCGGCTTGCCGGGTTGACCGCGGAGGCCAGTTGTTATCCCGAAGCAAGAGGAGCCGGGCTTCGAATGGAGTGATCTCGCGGAGGGTCTACCGACGCCGCGTGTTGAGTGGTGAGCTCCCTCTCGCTCGGTCGGAGCCTTCGATACCGGAGACTTGTGACCTAGTTGACGAGTTGGTGGAGGTGGTGGATGTGGAAGAATTTGTGGAGCATGTCGCGAAGGTGTTGGTTAGAGTAGTTTTACATGGGGTTGTAACTTCTCGTAGCGGAAGTATTGTGTGCGGAAGGTTGATGACTTGTTCGCCCGCGAAGGGTCGTGGTACTTTTTGTTGTTAATGGTTGAATGGAAATGTAATGTTTTGCGAGGGGCTGTATGTGTTTGCTGTAACTAGGTGGATGGTTTTGGCTTTCTCGTTCTACTTCCGTTTGTAGCGAGGGTCGCGTGTTTGAAGGTAGTCGCGTGAAAGCGACGGCCCCCTATTTCTTTTAGAGAGAGGCTCGCGTGTTTCGAAGGTGGTCGCGTGAAACAATGACGTCCCCTATTTCTTTTAGAGCGAGGCTCGCGTGTTTCGAAGGTAATCACGTGAAACAGCGACGTCCCCTATTTCTTTTTAGAGCGAGGCTCGCGTGTTTCGAAGGTAGTCGCGTGAAATAGCGATGTCCCCTATTTCTTTTAGAGCGAGGCTCGCGTGTTTCAAAGGTAGTCGCGTGAAACAAATGACGTCCCCCTATTTCTTTTGAGCGAGGCTCGTGTGTCTCGAAGGTAGTCGCATGAAACAAATGACTTCCCTATTTCTTTTGGGCGAGGCTCGCGTGTTTGAAGGTAGTCGCGTGAAACAAATGGCGTCCTCGTTGATATTTCTTACACGATCCCAATTAGGAAGGCGAAAGAAATATATATGGGATATCTATCTAATCATGTTAGCTTGGATATGGGATTAACCTCATGATCCAACAAAGCGTAGTTAGGCGGTGTTAGTAGTGGGATGTAAACTTAGCATCATTATCCATAGTGGAGTTAATCTCACCCAGGATATGTACTCAAGGTATACCACTCATTTCTAAGCATTACCTACGTACTAGTCTCACCCACCCTAGCAATAACGCTCAAAGAAATGCGAGGCATGGTATTCTTGATTGGCCTTGATAAAAGAATGAACATGATATCTCGCAAAAGCGCACGGATAGAAATACCAATTGTAGCACTTCACCGGGAGTAATCCGTATCGTATTTATATTTTACCACAAGGAAGGGAGTCTATGGATAGTAGAGAGAAAAGGATATCTAATGATTTATATTGTGATTTAATTATGAGATCCACTTACGGTTGTACAATGTAGAGTAGCCATATGCATCTAACATTACTCAACAAAGATAAGTCACGTGATTAAGATAAATATATAAATGATAAATACCCAAGTCTAAGATCATCATAAGCCACTAGTATCATACGAGCTATTAGCATGTTATAGAAAGAATAGAATGAATATTCCTAAGATACTCCTAATCATACATGTCAAATGAATACTACAATTAGTGCAATACATCTAGCTATCATGGCAAGGTTGGATTACTTCTACACATGGCAAGCATTACCAATAACTACCAAGGACGAAACTTGATCATTACCGTAATAATAAACTTCGACTAGTCCTACATTCGAAGGGTGGATTCCAAGGGACTCAACAGATCTGTCACTCCCGCGATCTACCACACGGCCCGTAATGTAGGGTGCAATTGCGGATAAACGTTGTATAAACACCACGTTTACACATTGCTTATCACCCACATAGTGATCATCTATATGGATGCTATACACGAGTTCCATGCATAAAATATAAAGCAATCTTACTAAACTAAACATATAATTGTAGCAAGCATAAACACATATCAATAAGAATATAATAATTATAAAGATCAAAGCCATAACAATTGTATTCTAAATATAATAGTACTTACAGATCGAATACAAGAGAGAAGTCTCAAGAACGATGATCCTTGCTACTTCTTGACTATCGTGAACTCAAGATGAACTTGATCTTCAACTAGAACTAGCTAGATAGCTAACTACTTCTAGTATGAACTAGGGCTTAGGTCTAGACTTGGCTGGACTAGATGGGTATGAGTTGATGAATGAATATGATAATGAAATTGTTATCAGCCCTGGGGTCAGCTAGTCTTCTTATATAGTACTTGGCGATGAACGTGAACCCTTGGATCAAACCGACCTTCAACAACGGTGTAGATACAACCTCAAAGTCGGTAGTAAACCGACCTAGAAAAGCCGAGGTCGACAGTCGACCCCCACCGGCGGCCGCCTAGTTGGCACTGGCAGCCGCCAGGCTGGAGTGCCACCTTGGCATCCAGTCTTTTCTGGTATCCTCTGGTATCTTCTAGAATGTTTTAGTCCACTTTTCGGGTTGAGTTACTTCACGGTCAAGTCTTGTCATCATATGTCTTGTATATTCCGAACTTTCTCCATTCTTCTTGGCATTTATCTATCAAGTCCCCTGAAAGTCACGAGTAATACCAAAACTCGTGGAAATACATTAGTTAGACCCCTAGACTTATGTTTGGTCTTTGACTTGAGCCCTTATTTCATGTTAATTGACTTATAAAATTATGCTATAACAGGTGTCAACAAGCTCCCCAAGCTTACTTACCTCTTGCTAGTCTCTTAGCAAGACACATGATATTATATTAAACTACTTACTTGGATCAGGGAGTTGCTTTAACGCTATCACACCTTAAAAAGTACACATGCTTTCAAACAAAATTTCTCTCCGGATAGATATAAACTTTTCAAAGCTTCAACTTACCCATATTACCTCTTACCTTTTGGGGCTTATACCTTTTCTTCAATCTTGGGTAATTGAAAGATAGAACATTAAGTCGAACACTATATCTCAAACTCTTTTGATCAACTGTCCTTCCGAGTTTTTGCTGATTTTCTAAATAAAACTCAAAGTTCCTCGAGATGACTCTCTCTAATCTCTCATTTGTGGTATTTGTGGATCCTCTCTAAGGCAATAAGGTAGTGTTGCCTTTCTCTCATAGTATGTAGTATTTTTTGGCTAAGGCAAAAGAGCACACTATGCCTTCTTCTCTCTCACCCATATCTAAGGCTTATATATGGAGCTTATAGGTAGGAGAAAATAATTTATTTACTTACTAAGCATATATTGTATTTTCAAGCAATGGATCCAAAGTTACAAGTCACACTGATCAAGTGGTGCATGTGTATGGTGGATAGGATATAGATGGGATAGAATATAGTAAGGTGTATAGAATAGATGATGGGAAAATCTTACTTTTGCTCCTTGAGGAAACTTCTCTCTTGTAGAATTTGGAAACTTTGTAAAGAACCTGGGTTGAATCTTTTTCTTTCTTTATTTTCTTTTATGGAGAGGCAGCATCTAAGTACCCATTGTTTTCAAATTTACACTTGTCCATTTTTTTTTAACTCTCCTTTATTCTTTCTTTTTTCTTAGGGAGGTAGGCTCTACTCGCCCGTAGGACTTTTGTCCATTTTTCATCTCCCCTTTTTTTTTTCTTCTCTTTTTTTTTAATCTACAACCCAAATTTCTTTTGCAATAACTTTTTGAGAGGTAAATAAATGTAATGGAGCTTTTGTAAGATGTTGGCTAGCAATGAATGAGTGGATGGGTATAGGGAATATTTTTGGTCGTTCTCTCCTAGGATAGGAGTAGAACATTTTTGCTGGCTAGAGTGAAATGATAGTGGTATATATATGGTGGTGAGTGTATGTGGTGGATCTCGTACTTCCAAGGTGGAAATAGCATATGAGTGAATGGAGTCGAGTGGAGTGGAATGTGATGGAATGAATGGAGTGGAGTGTACATGATCGACATGACAAGTTTCTAAGGGTCGACAAAGATTGAACAAACTCAATGCAAAGCAAGCAGCCTATATATATTTTAAAAAGTTTTCCTAATCTAGAAAGCATGTATATATGGCTGTGGTAGGAGGTTCACACTCTTGTCACACAGGAACTTATCATGTGCATTTTTAAATTTTCAAAATATAAATCTCCGTAAATCTAGTATCACTAGGAGTAAGATCAAATAGCAGCTCGGACTATCATATATCATATCCGTCAATTACCTAGACTTTAGAGCAAGCATTTGCAACCCATAGGTTTCAGGTTTAGAGTAAATATCAAATCAAAGTAATTTTGCAAATGGAGCTCAAGAGAAATTAAGCTTGAAAGCTAGGTACTAGAAAAGTATAACAAATGAGCAACTATTCATCATCTCCATGTTGGCAGATTTTGGGGTTCCTTTTAGTTGAGCAAAGTAAACTTAGTAAACACTCTCTCTTGATCCTTTTATTCACACTCTAACAAAAGACTTTTTAAACAACTAGACTCTATAAGACTAAACTCTTAAACAAAACTTTCTAGCAAACAAAATATTTAACTAATAATAATAATACTACATAGATAGATAATAAGATACTTATCCGGATAATCAGGTTGCACTCCCCCAAGCTAGATTGGAGTGTAGTCTTCAATGATGTAGAAGTTGAGGTAGTTGGCAACAAGGATGGCGCCTAACATATCTCTTCTCCTCTTGAAATCTGTTGATTTCAAATAGACAACAAAGCTAGTGGAACTTGATTAAGCATTAGGGGTTAGCCACATCGCTTTAGTTTGCCCGGGAAATATTTTTTGGATTTTTATTTTTCAAATTTTTATTTTATTTTATTGTATAAGAAAAAATAAAGAATTTATATGCATCTTTATTTTATTTTTTTTATGCCACCATAGGAAGCAGCCTAGAGGTGTAACCTCGGGGATATTAGCATGGGGCTTAAAGGTTTTCAAAACGAAAGACAAAATATATTTTTGTTGTTTTCAAAAAGCGATATATGAGATACTAAGAAAATAATATGGAAAGATAAATATGCAATGCGGGATTTAAATATGGATAACTTATTGTCTTACCTTTCGGCGAGGATTCGGCGTTTAGAGTCCTCCGAACAAGACTTCAAGTTCAGCTCTTTACTCCCATGGTATATCAGTTGTCACAATCGGTGGCACTGATGATTCTATGGTCTCTTCTGATGATGTTCTGGGAGATGTCTTCTTCTTCCTCCATCTTTTGGATGATGAATTCTTCTCTGGAGTAGTTGATTCTTCTTTCTCCGTGGATGTACTAGGTGTAAGAGCTTTAGCCTCTTCACTTACCTTATCTTCTTCTAGATTCTTGATCCACCGTCTATTATGGCGGCGACAAGCCGACTTTGTTCTGGGAATTCATGATAATTATAACTATTAAAGTAAACACGCACCTTCTCCTTAGGGAAGTGAAAATGAATCTCTCCCCGTATGGATATAGATGATTGCGTGTAGTGTTGAGGAATGGTCTCCCAAGCACTAGTGGAGGATCTTCTTCTTTCCCCATGTCCATGACTACAAAGTCAGTGAGAACATAGTGGTCCATGATCTTGACTGGGTACGTCTTTGGCAATTCCTTCAGAACTCTATAAGATTGGTCTCGCCATCTGCAAATTGCACATACGTTGGTTGCAACGGCAATTTTCCAAATAATAATTCATATGTAACCTTTACCATTAGATTAATACCGGATCCCGTATCGCAAAATGTATTATAGAAATTCCAATCGGTTAATAGTGAGCAATGAATAGTAGGGGTACACGGATCATCTTACTTGATTTAAGCATTGGAGATTCAAGTAAATGGTCATTATAAGATGTTGTTTTATTTACTACCATTACCTTTGTAGGTCGTGCCGTCTTGTTCTTGTTCGATTAATTCCTCCTTCGTTTCTTGTTGTAGTTTTCTATCTTCGGTTCTAAAATATAAGAATAGGAATTTGGGGAATAAGTGAGAGAGGTGTGTACCTTGTTCTTGAAAGTGAATTTCTCCCTTTTCCCTTTGATGTTGAAAACAATCTTCGCGACTTTGTCTGGCGTATATGACAGCTTTTAGCCGAGCATAAGAATGGTCTACCGAAGTATGATTGTTGCTCTTTCATTTCTTCCTAGTGTCTACAATCTGCGAAGTCTGCCGGCACGTAAGAGCCTTTGATTCCCACACACACGTCTTCAAGGATCCCCTCGGGATAACGAATGATTGATCTCGCAAGCCGCAAAGCACATATTTGTTTTCCAAAGCGGTTCACTATAAATCTTTTCATAAATTACCTTTGGTAGTATGTTCACGCTTGAGCCAAAATCACGAGAGCATTGTCAAATGTGTGTTGTCCAATCTTGATTGTAATGACTGGCCTCCCCGGATCTTCCTTTTTAGGTGGCATCGAGTCATCCAACCAACACTTCCCGAGGTCTCTATAGTAACGACCTGCATTATAAATATCGACAAGGTTTGCGGTTTCTAATTCTTCCGCTGCCCCTCGAATTTTACCGGTGTGGTTAGTGGAACAGATAACTCGAGAAATCTGAGATTCTATCATCTTATTAAAGCTGTGTCGATTCTTTATAGTGAAGAAAAGCTTTCTAAACGAGTATTGATAAGTTCTAAAAGCTTTATCATTAGTTGCTATTTTTCTAGAATTCTCCATGCTTTTACCTTGGTTAACAACAAGGTCTCTCAAAGAAGGTTGATAAGTATTAAAATTGTTACCCCGGATTGTTACCTTGGTAGTTTCCTTTGATAGTTGGGTCTCTGTTGGTTCCAACCTTGATTCTTGTTGAGGACGGAAATTATTGTTGTTATTGATGAAGTTGATGTCCTCCAGGGATCTCGGGCAATTCCTGCCCGGTGTGGCCTCGTTTCCACATTCTTCACACGTCATACATGAGTCTTGAATTTGCATGACAGCCTTGGGTTGAGAATCTCTATCCTCTAGCTTCTTCATTATAAGGTCCATCTTAGCAGATAGCATATCTACCTCTTTTAGCTGGTGCATTCCTCTTTTTCGAGTTTGACGATCTTCACTCCAACCTTGGTTGGAGGCCATCTTCTCCACAAGTTCTACGTGGCATGAGTTAATGTAAGTGATAAAAAAATCACCACCACCGCAAAGATCCATAGTTTCACGAGCACCGAACAAGCCCATGATAGAAAGTCCGCATTAACACCACTTCTCCATCCCATGGTGTGGACATTCTAAAATGTATTCTTGGAAACGTTCCCACGCTTCCGGGACTGATTCATCATGTTGTTGTTGAAAATTCGATATCTTTCCTCTTAAGGCATTTGTCTTGCCTACAGGGAAGAACTTAGCAAGAAAGGCTGTGGAACAAATATCCCAAGTTGTATTCTTATCTTTTATAGCATAAAACTATTGCTTAGCCCTTCCCAAAAGTGAGAATGGAAAGAGACGGAGCAAGATTGCATCTTCGGATACGTCCTTCATAGTGAATGTGCTGCAAATCTCCAGGAAGTGTTGGAGATGAGCACTAGCGTCTTCATGTGCCTTTCCACAAAATTGACTAGCTTGCACCATGTTGATGAGCCCCGGCTTAAGCTCAAAGCCTTTGTCTCCAACCTCTACCTTCGGACCAACGAGAATGTTGTCCGTGGTAGGAGCTAAGAATTCACGAAGTGTCTTGGTTGCCATAGCTTCAAATTCGGTGTTAAGCTTTCGCCTTGTTTGATCAACTTCCATATCAAGTAGGTCTTGGTGTCTCGGATGATGATGATGATGATGATCTAGGTGCCGGAGTTTGTCTCGAAGTTTTGCTCTTGCCCGCCTAATTAATTTTTCGTGATCTTCAATAAAATTTTTTGGAAGGTTCCAATTCATACATATATTTTTTCCCTCGCATAAGATAAAAACAAATAGAAAAAGGGTTGAACCTGTTTGAGTATGTGATAATGGGTTCTCAATGCATTATGTAGTGTAAGTGATCTCTAGTTTCCTTATATGATGTGTTCATAGGATTTTTGGCTAGCACCCTTTCTAACTAGTAAAGTCAAAAACAATACCAACTTAATTGGGAATAACACTTTCTAAGTTTTGGCTAATACCCTTCCAAACTAGAGAAAGCCGGAAAGAAGCACTAGAAAAACTTTTGAAGTTAGAAAACACATTTTGAAAATTTTAAAATGTTGACTACGCTTTTCCAAACTAGGAAAGTTTTGAAAAACAAAGCCAAGAAAAATTATTTTTCTAAATAGACTACGCCTTCCCCTAAGAACGCACCAGAAATGCTTGTTGATATTTCTTACACAATCCCAATTAGGAAGGCGAAAAGAAATATATATGGGATATCTATCTAATCATGTTAGCTTGATATGGGATTAACCTCATGATCCAACAAAGCGGAGTTAGGCGGTGTTAGTAGTGGGATGTAAACTTAGCATCATTATCCATAGTGGAGTTAATCTCACCAGATATGTACTCAAGGTATACCACTCATTTCTAAGCATTACCTACGCACTAGTCTATCACCCTAGCAATAACGCCAAAGAAATGCGAGGCATGGTATTCTTGATTGGCCTTGATAAAAGAATGAACATGATATCTCGCAAGCGCCGAGATAGAAATACCAATTGTAGCACTTCACCGAGTAATCCGTATCGTATTTATATTTTTACCACGTGGAAGGAGTCTATGGATAGTAGAGAGAAAAGGATATCTAATGATTTATATTGTGATTTAATTATGAGATCCACTTACGGTTGTACAATGCAGAGTAGCCATATGCATCTAATATTACTCAACAGGATAAGTCACGTGATTAAGATAAATATATAAATGATAAATACCCAAGTCTAAGATCATCATAAGCCACTAGTATCATACGAGCTATTAGCATGTTATAGAAAGAATAGAATGAATATTCCTAAGATACTCCTAATCATACATGTCAAATGAATACTACAATTAGTGCAATACATCTAGCTATCATGGCAAGGTTGGATTACTTCTACACATGGCAAGCATTACCAATAACTACCAAGGATCTAAAACTTGATCATTACCGTAATAATAAACTCGACTAGTCCTACATTCGGAGGGTGGATTCCAAAGGACTCAACAGGGATCACCACTCCCGGCGATCTACCACACGCCCTAATGTAGGGTGCAATTGCGTATAAACGTTGTATAAACACCACGTTTACACATTGCTTATCACCCACATAGTGATCATCTATATGGATGCTATACAATTCCATGCATAAAATATAAAGCAATCTTACTAAACTAAACATATAATTGTAGCAAGCATAAACACATATCAATAAGAATATAATAATTATAAAGATCAAAGCCATAACAATTGTATTCTAAATATAATAGTACTTACAGATCGAATACAAGAGAGAAGTCTCAAGAACGATGATCCTTGCTACTTCTTGACTATCGTGAACTCAAGATGAACTTGATCTTCAACTAGAACTAGCTAGATAGCTAACTACTTCTAGTATGAACTAGGGCTTAGGTCTAGACTTGGCTGGACTAGATGGGTATGAGTTGATGAATGAATATGATAATGAAATTGTTATCAGCCCCCGTCACTAGTCTTCTTATATAGTACTTGGCGATGAACGTGAACCCTTGATCAAACCGACCTTCAACAACGGTGTAGATACAACCTCAAAGTCGGTAGTAAACCGACCTAGAAAGCCGAGGTCGACAGTCGGACCCACCTCCGCCCGGGCCTAGTTGGCACCGGGCGGTGGCAGCCGGAGTGCCACCTTGGCATCCCGTTTTTTCTCGGTATCCTCTCGTATCTTCTAGAATGTTTTAGTCCACTTTTCGGGTTGAGTTACTTCACGGTCAAGTCTTGTCATCATATGTCTTGTATATTCCGGAACTTTCTCCATTCTTCTCGGCATTTATCTATCAAGTCCCCGGAAAGTCACGTATCACCAAAACTCGTGGAAATACATTAGTTAGACCCCTAGACTTATGTTTGGTCTTTGACTTGAGCCCTTATTTCATGTTAATTGACTTATAAAATTATGCTATAACAGTGTCAACAAGCTCTCCCAAGCTTACCTCTTGCTAGTCTCTTAGCAAGACACATGATATTATATTAAACTACTTACTTGGATCAGGAGTTGCTGCAACGCTATCACACCTTAAAAGTACACATGCTTTCAAACAAAATTTCTCTCCGTATAGATATAAACTTTTCAAAGCTTCAACTTACCCATATTACCTCTTACCTTTTGGGGCTTATACCTTTTCTTCAATCTTGGTAATTGAAAGATAGAACGCTTAAGTCGAAAACTATATCTCAAACTCTTTTGATCAACTATTCCTTCCGAGTTTTTGCTGATTTTCTAAATAAAACTCAAAGTTCCTCGGTATTGTCGACGGGTCACTAACGACATGTTTTTCCCACAACATACTACCATAAAGGGAATAAAACTATACCTTTCTATACTCATATACATCTATTACTCACATATTTCCACTTGTAGTGTCCAAAATGTATTTTGTAGTATTTATAATAAAAACAGTGGAAATACGACCAAAAGGCGCGACCGAAAGCGTGCTTGAAAGATTACAAGCCCGGGAATGAAACGTACCAAAAACGCCAAAACCGGGCCGAGCAAACGCCACCCCACAACTTTTGAGCAAATGACGACGGCCGCCAAAGCTCAGGGCCGAACCGGGCCGAGGAAGGGTGCGTCGCATTCCAAGGTGCCCCCGCACCCAAAAATATGGCGGTTCGGGCCCAACTTTGGTGTGAGGCGGTACATTAAGTGCTCAAACCGCCGGTTTGGGGGTGCGTGGGTTCTGGTTCCTGAACGTGAACGCGCCCCGGAGGGCGCCGGTTTGGTGCATTGATGTTGTAAATTAACACTTAGCCCCCTCCTCTCATCCTATAAGTAGAGGGGCCTCTCCCCCCTCACTCACACACACCTCACAAGAGAGTCATTCTCTCCCTCTCCACTCTTCTTCTTCTTCCTCCTAGTAGACTAGGATGTGGAGCTAGGCAACAAAGCTACCAAGGAGGGCTTGGCTCCTTGGAAGATGGATTCCTGGAATAAATCTATATATGGTATTCTTCCAAAGCCTTGCCCTTATCTTATCTCGGTTGTGCATTAGAATTAGAGTCTCCATGTTATTTCTATGCTTCATGATTTATCCTATGATCTAACATGTTGTTCTTGACATGATCATGACACATGAACTAGTCTATAGTTTCTATGTTTGTGATATCGTCATATAGCACTTTATGCTTAAACCATTCATGCAATATAATTGAGTAGTGTCGGGATTGTCTTTGAATGGCGGTTCGTTGTGTCCTTCGGGCTTGCTCGTGTCCTATTCCGGCCATCCGTAGGGTGGGGACCATGGGGACATGAGTAGTGTCCTAGTATGCGGACGTGGTGTCCGGATGCCAGGTATCCTTCGAATATGACGGCATGCCACGGTCGAGGGGGTAGGCGGCAGGGTTGTGACAGCCCTGTCCGTCCTTTGTAATCCCCCCACGTTCGTATGTTGTGTAGGAGTCTAAAGTGCCTTTTCATTGGGCGGTATGCACCGGGAAGGTCTCCCTGTCCATCTCACTCTCGCCTCGACCTCCTACTCATGCGTGTTGCCCGACTATCAACCGGTTCTATGCACTGACCATGACTAGAATCTGTATGCTCTACTTAGGACTTTCTTTATTCCTTATTTATCTTTATCCTTGAAGTTTGGCTTGAGTGAGTGTGTCAAGTTATCCTTATACCGCTCCCTTATATCCCCGTTATAAGCATTGGTCCATTACACGCCATGTTATCTTGTTCATGTCTCTATTAGATCCTTTTCCACCATGCCTTCCTTTGGGAAAATATAAATAACGATACCCCTGAATACTTAGGGTGAAATGCTACAATGATAGATCCGTGCGCTTGCGGATGAATATCTATTTTGGCAAGGTCTATCACCGTTGATGTTCCTAGTATGATCACCGACATGGTGGTTTCACTTAGGAATGTCACGCACATTTCGCCGCCGTTATTAGAGATGGGTTCTAAACCTGTTTCTAGTGATTGCGCTAAGAAATGTCAACAAGCATTTCTACGGCGCCGTTGCCGAGAAGGCATTGGTTTTTTCTAAGGAATCTATTAGAACATGTTCATTATGATAATATGCATGTGTAGTGACCTTTTTTATAACGAGGTTTATCTAAAAACAAAAACAAAAAAAAATCTTTTATAAAAAAAACAAAATCTTTTATATATATATAAAAAAATCTCTTATAAAAAAAATCTTATAAATAAAAAAGCAAGGACATGTTATCAAGTTAGTATGCACCTTCGGGTATTCTTGTCGCTCACCATTTCGGTAGAGACTAAGAAGAACAAAGGGCACGCGACGCTTGAAAACATGGGGGCTACATCAACAAGAAAAAACTTTTATACTCTTGGGCGAAGGAACGCACTCAAAAAGGAGACCACGACTTTGCACACTTGACTTTTTACGAAAGTCCAAGTGTGTGAGGGAAGATGGTGAGAATATCAAGTTCCACGTACAAGGGGATCATAAAAAAGGAGAAGTGAAAAAAAAGAAGAAAAAAAAAAAAAGAGAGATGAATAAGAGATTAGCCTCCCCTTGCTATAAAAAAAATATAAGAGAAAAAAAAAATATAGAAAAAAAATGGTTGTTGAAAAAAAAAAAAAAATAAGAGGAGAGAGGAGCAGGTTGGCCCCACATGGTCAAAATAAACAATGAGGCACCGATTCCACCCAAAGATTGCTTCCATGTAAGCAAGAAGGGATCTACCTCTCCCAAGGCCTTTGTCGAAGCACCAAGGCTTATGGATCATGCACATCATTTGTGTATGACTAAGCCTTGTTGCCCACTGAGTGAGTTTGGTATGCCTCCCTCTCGCTCCACCTAAGGAAGTCATAACCAAACCAAGATCAACACGCCACCCGATGCAAAGAACTCAAACTCTATCCTCAAGCTGCCGGTAAAGTAAACTCAGTACCCAAAGGTCCAATAAAAAAAAAAAAGAAAAAAAAAAAAAAAAGGGTAAAGGAAAGGAGGAACATCCTCCTTTACACCTTTGTGACCACTAAGGCCCATGGTCCATATACACTACATGTGTGTATCACCTAAGCCTTATGGCCCGCTTGAGATGGATCATCAAGCTACCACCACGGGAGTTTCAACATCTTGCCTTCATGCGCGGTTGGTATACACACACCTCAGTGCGCAAAGGTAATAATTCACCAATTCTTTTTACTCAAACTTATCTCCATATAAAAAATCTTGTTTTCTTTGTTTATGAAATGTGATTTGGGTTTGGATGCGTTTGCATGTCGCTCATGCGATACATCCATAGGTCTTTTAAATCAAGCATGGTGCTTGGGTTAAAATTGACCTCCTTTAATCAAATATCGACAAGGTGTTGAAATTTGATTAATGAACCCAGAGCCGACATCATAAACATTTAAATTATTTCATGATGGAGATAAAGCAAGGCTAGACTTATTTTTGCATCTTTATCTTAGCCTTGTTTGAGTATGAAAAAGTTTTGGTGAAGCTCTTATGTTCTCCCTTGATAATAAAATCTTGAAATAAAAATTCTTCAAAAATAAGTAAATAAACAAGTCGCTCTTACGCTTCTTCCCATATGTTTCAAAATTTGGTAATCACGAAGGATGGTAAATCCATTCGTGAATCTACCACACACTAACCATGCGGAAAAGAACCAAAAAGCACGGGGTAAAAACCCCGATCCAATGGGCTTTGAGCTAGCTTGGGGGAGGACCAAAAACATGGTAATGTGAACCTTTCACTCTCATCCTTTTTCCGTTACCATGCAAAAAAAAAAAAGCAAAAGAAAAACAAAAATATTTATATATATATATATAATAAATAAATAATAATAATAACAATAATAAAATCTTGTTCACCTTTCAAAGTCTTCACCTCCTTTGGATGAATCTTGTTTATCAATTCATGCTTCCTTTTTCTATACTAGCATGTTATGGTTTGGGAGTGGTGATCATTCATATGGTGATCATACTTCCATAGACTTTTTGAATTGAGCATGGTGCTTAGGTCAAAAAGTCTACCCTAATCAGATTAGACATGGAGTCGAGTTTGATTATTGAACCGTAATGCGGTGTAGAATTTGGTAGACCATATGGACTAACCCCCGCAGAATTTATCAACATCATGAGGGTAAGTCCAAGAGATGACAATGGAGATCGGTTGTTTGGTGAACCAAAAAAAATGATAATAATAAAATAAAAATAAATAAAAACCTTTGAAACCCCAAGAATGGTTGTCCCGCTCTTCCAAGATCATCACAACACAAGCTTGGGGAGTCTCCGCACGCTCAAAAGACGATGTTAATCAAAGATCCATTCATGTATGCGTTCACAAGCTAGCAACGTTCATAAACCAAAGGTAAGTCAAAAGCTAGCTTGGGGAGGACTCCACAAAGGTAATTCGTATCTCACATTCCATTCGGGTTATTTTCTTATCTTATATGAATGATGAGGTATGAGAATAAAAAAGAAGAGGGGAAGAAGAAAGAGAGAGAGGAGATTTATTTCACTCCATATATATGTGTTGTAGAAATGTTTAGTTCTACCCCTATTGAAATGATGAATAGTTGCTCGTCTTATGTTTTGCCTCGTGCCTAATTTATAACTTGAATTTCTCTAAAGTTTGGGTTTAGTGGCTAAGTCTTAAAACTCATCTTGAAAAACCTGATTCATGTGGGTTGCATAAGCTCTATCCAGTCTAAGTTGTTGCCAAATATGATATGGTACAAATAGATTTACTATGATTTCGTTCAAGAGAGAAACTTGACATCCGGGAATCTAATTTGAAGAAAAGAGAAAAGATATGGGCTATTCTAAAAAAAAAAAAAAAAAGAGATGAAAAATGGACACGTGTCCGAGGGTGAGTAGAGCCCACATCTCCAAAAAAAAAAAAAAAAAAAAAAAAAAGAAAAAAAAGAAAAAGAAAAAGAGGGAAATAAAAGACAAAAGTCTAGGGCGAGTAGAAACCACCTCTCCAAAAAAATTATTATTATATAATAATAAAGCCCATACTTTCTCGAAAAACAAATATAATCTAAATAAATAATCCTGGATGCAAAAAGTTGATCAAAAGAATGAATGAATAGTATTTCTATTATAACCGTTCTATCCGCAACCGCCCAAGACTCGAGACGACTAACAAGCCCCGCTATGATGAAAGGTAATAAAGGGTGAGTAAAGATGTGCCATTTTATTCAAACTATAGTAGAAAATCTTTTTTATAAACCCGGCACTTGTAAAATGTAATCGGCATAGAAGCAACTCCCGATCGGAAACCAAGTATTTATCTTTTGCTCGAGGACGCGCAAAAGGGTAAGCTTGGGGGAGTTGTTGACGGTCACTAACGACATGTTTTTCCCCTCCAACATACTACCATAAAGGGAATAAAACTATACCTTTCTATACTCATATACATCTATTACTCACATATTTCCACTTGTAGTGTCCAAAATGTATTTTGTAGTATTTATAATAAAAACAATGGTGGAAATACGACCAAAAGGCGCGACCACGAAAGCGTACTTTCGAAGATTACAAGCCCAGTGGATAAAACGGACCAAAAACGCCAAAACCGGGCCGAGCAAACACCACCCCACAACTTTTCGAGCAAATGACGGCGGCCCGCCAAAGCTCGGGCCGACCCGGGCCCGCACGTGAAAATATGGCGGTTCGGGCCCAACTTTGGCGAGGCGGTACATTAAGTGCTCAAACCGTCGGCCGGGGGTGCGTGGCTCGGTTCAGTGAACGTGGACGCCTGGAGGACGTCGGTTTGGTGCATTGATGTTGTAAATTAACACTTAGCCCCCACCTCTCATCCTATAAGTAGAGGGCCTCTCCCCCCTCACTCACACACACCTCACAAGAGAGTCATTCTCTCCCTCTCCACTCTTCTTCTTCTTCCTCCTAGTAGATTAGGATGTGGAGCTAGGCAACAAAGCTACCAAGGAGGGCTTGGCTCCTTGGAAGATGGATTCCAGGAATAAATCTATATATGGTATTCTTCCAAAGCCTTGCCCTTATCTTATCTCGGTTGTGCATTAGAATTAGAGTCTCCATGTTATTTCTATGCTTCATGATTTATCCTATGATCTAACATGTTGTTCTTGACATGATCATGACACATGAACTAGTCTATAGTTTCTATGTTGTGATATCGTCATATAGAACTTTATGCTTAAACCATTCATGCAATATAATTGAGTAGTGTCGGGATTGTGTTGAATGGCGGTTCGTTGTGTCCTTCGGGCTTGCTCGTGTCCTATTCCGTCCATCCGTAGGGTGGGGACCATGGGGGACATGAGTAGTGTCCTAGTATGCGGATGTGGTGTCCGGATGCCAGGTATCCTTCGAATATGACGGCATGCCATGGTCGAGGGGGTAGGCGGCCGGGTTGTGACAGCCCTGTCCATCCTTTGTAATCCCCCCACGTTCGTATGTTGTGTAGGAGTCTAAAGTGCCTTTTCATTGGGCGGTATGCACCGGGAAGGTCTCCCTGTCCATCTCACTCTCAGCTCCGACCTCCTACTCATGCGTGTTGCCTGACTATCAACTGGTTCTATGCACAGCCATGACTAGAATCTGTATGCTCTACTTAGGACTTTCTTTATTCCTTATTTATCTTTATCCTTGAAGTTTGGCTTGAGTGAGTGTGTCAAGTTATCCTTATATCGTTCCCTTATAGCCCTGTTATAAGCATTGGTCCATTACACAGTCATGTTATCTTGTTCATGTCTCTATTAGATCCTTTTCCACCATGCCTTCCTTTGGGAAAATATAAATAACGATACCCTGAATACTTCCGGGTGAAATGCTACAATGATAGATCCGTGCGCTTGCGGATGAATATCTATTTTGGCAAGGTCTATCACCGTTGATGTTCCTAGTATGATCACCGACATGGTGGTTTCACTTAGAATGTCGGCGCACATTTCTCGCGCCCGTTATTAGAGATGGGTTCTAAACCTGTTTCTAGTGATTGCGCTAAGAAATGTCAACAAGTATGACTCTCTCTAATCTCTCATTTGTGGTATTTGTGGATCCTCTCTAAGGCAATAAGGTAGTGTTGCCTTTCTCTCATAGTATGTAGTATTTTTGGCTAAGGCAGTAGCACACTATGCCTTCTTCCCTCTCACCCTATATCTAAGGCTTATATATGGAGCTTATAGGTAGGAGAAAATAATTTATTTACTTACTAAGCATATATTGTATTTTCAAGCAATGGATCCAAAGTTACAAGTCACACTGATCAAGTGGTGCATGTGTATGGTGGATAGGATGTAGATGGTATAGAATATAGTAAGGTGTACAGAATAGATGATGGAAAAATCTTACTTTTGCTCCTTGAGGAAACTTCTCTCTTGTAGAATTTGGAAACTTTGTAAAGAACCTGGGTTGTATCTTTTTCTTTCTTTATTTTCTTTTATGGAGAGGCGAGCATCGAAGTACCCATTGTTTTCAGCGGACACTTGTCCATTTTTTTTAACTCTCCTTTATTCTTTCTTTTTCTTAGGGAGGTAGGCTCTACTCGCCCGTAGGACTTTTGTCCATTTTTCATCTCCCCTTTTTTTTCTTCTCTTTTTTTTTAATCTACAACCCAAATCTCTTTTGCAATAACTTTTTGAGAGGTAAATAAATGTAATGGAGCTTTTGTAAGATGTTGGCTAGCAATGAATGAGTGGATGGGTATAGGGAATATTTTTGGTCGTTCTCTCCTAGGATAGGAGTAGAACATTTTGCTGGTTAGAGTGAAATGATAGTGGTATATATATGGTGGTGAGTGTATGTGGTGGATGCGTACTTCCAAGGTGAAAATAGCATATGAGTGAATGGAGTCGAGTGGAGTGGAATGTGATGGGATGAATGGAGTGGAGTGTACATGATCAGCATGACAAGTTTCTAAGGGTCGACAAAGATTGAACAAACTCAATGCAAAGCAAGCGGCCTATATATATTTTTAAAGGTTTTCCTAATCTAGGGAGCATGTATATATGGCTGTAGGTAGGAGGTTCACACTCTTGTCACACAGAACTTATCATGTGCATTTTAAATTTTCAAAATATAAATCTCCGTAAATCTAGTATCACTAGGAGTAAGATCAAATAGCAAAATCGACTATCATATATCATATCCGTCAATTACCTAGACTTTAGAGCAAGCATTTGCAACCCATAGGTTTCAGGTTTAGAGTAAATATCAAATCAAAGTAATTTTGCAAATGGAGCTCAAGAGAAATTAAGCTTGAAAGCTAGGTACTAGAAAAGTATAACAAATGAGCAACTATTCATCATCTCCATGTTAGCAGATTTTGGGGTTCCTTTTAGTTGAGCAAAAGTAAACTTAGTAAACACTCTCTCTTGATCCTTTTATTCACACTCTAACAAAAGACTTTTTAAACAACTAGACTCTATAAGACTAAACTCTTAAACAAAAACTTTCTAGCAAACAAAAATATTTAACTAATAATAATAATACTACATAGATAGATAATAAGATACTTATCTCGATAATCTGGGGTTTACTCCCCAAGCTAGATTGGAGTGTAGTCTTCAATGATGTAGAAGTTGAGGTAGATGGCAACAAGGATGGCGCCTAACATATCTCTTCTCCTCTTGAAATCTGTTGATTTCAAATAGACAACAAAGCTGGTGGAACTTGATTAAGCATTAGGGGTTAGCCACATCGCTTTAGTTTGCCCAGGAAATATTTTTGGATTTTTATTTTTCAAATTTTTATTTTATTTTTATTGTATAAGAAAAAATAAAGAATTTATATGCATCTTTATTTTATTTTTATGCCACCATAGCAAGCAGCCTAGAGGTGTAACCTCAGGGATATTAGCATGGGGCTTAAAGGTTTTCAAACGAAAGACAAAATATATTTTTGTTGTTTTCAAAAAGCAGATATGAGATACTAAGAAAATAATATGGAAAGATAAATATGCAATGCGGGGATTTAAATATGGATAACTTATTGTCTTACCTTTCGGCGAGGATTCGGCGTTTAGAGTCCTCCGAACAAGACTTCAAGTTCAGCTCTTTACTCCCATGGTATATCGGTTGTCACAATCGGGTGGCACCGATGATTCTATGGTCTCTTCCTCGATGATGTTCTCGAGATGTCTTCTTCTTCCTCCATCTTTTGGATGATGAATTCTTCTCTGGAGTAGTTGATTCTTCTTTCTCCGTGGATGTACTAGGTGTAAGAGCTTTAGCCTCTTCACTTACCTTATCTTCTTCTAGATTCTTGATCCACCGTCTATTATGGCGGCGACAAGCTGACCTTGCTCTGGGAAATTCATGATAATTATAACTATTAAAGTAAACACGCACCTTCTCCTTAGGGAAGTGAAAATGAATCTCTCCCGTATGGATATAGATGATTGGCGCGTGTAGTGTTGAGGAATGGTCTCCCAAGCACTAGTGGAGGATCTTCTTCTTTTCCCCATGTCCATGACTACAAAGTCGGTGAGAACATAGTGGTCCATGATCTTGACTGGTACGTCTTTTGGCAATTCCTTCGTGAACTCTATAAGATTGGTCTCCGCCATCCGCAGCTGCACATAACGTTGGTTGCAACGGCAATTTTCCAAATAATAATTCATATGTAACCTTTACCATTAGATTAATACCAGATCCCGTATCGCAAAATGTATTATAGAAATTCCACTGGTTAATAGAGCAATAAATAGTAGGGGTACTGGATCATCTTACTTGACGAAGCATTGGAGATTCAAGTAAATGGTCATTATAAGATGTTGTTTTATTTACTACCATTACCTTTGTAGGTCTGTGCCGCCTTGTTCTTGTTCTGATTCTGATTCCTCCTTACTTCTCTTGTTGTAGTTTTCTATCTTCGGTTCTAAAATATAAGAATAGGAATTTGGGGAATAAGTGAGAGGTGTGTACCTTGTTCTTGAAAGTGAATTTCTCCCTTTTCCCTTTGATGTTGAAAACAATCTTCGTGACTGTCATGATATGACAGCTTTGGTCGAGCATAAGAATGGTCTACCGAGTATGATTGTTGCTCTTTCATTTCTTCCGTGTCTACAATCTGCGAAGTCCTACCGCACGTAAGAGCCTTTGATTCCCACACACGTCTTCAAGGATCCCCTGATAAATGTAATGATTGATCTCGCAAGCCGCAAGCACATATTTGTTTTCCAAAGCGGTTCACTATAAATCTTTTCATAAATTACCTTGGTAGTATGTTCACGCTTGAGCCGAAATCACAGAGAGCATTGTTGAATGTGTGTTGTCCAATCTTGATTGTAATGACCGGCCTCCCCGATCTTCCTTTTAGGTGGCATCGAGTCATCCAACCAATGTTTTTTCCCGAGGTCTCTCTATAGTAACGACCATTATTATAAATATCGACAAGGTTTGCGCTTTCTAATTCTTCCGCTGCCCCGAAATCTTACCCGGTGTGGTTAGTGGAACAGATAACGAGAAATCTGGGAGATTCTATCATCTTATTAAAGCCGTGTTGATTCTTTATATAGTCAAGAAAAAGCTTTCTAAACGAGTATTGATAAGTTCTAAAGCTTTATCATTAGTTGCTATTTTTCTAGAAAGATTCTCCATGGTTTTACCTTTTGGTTAACAACAAGGTCTCTCAAAGAAGGTTGATAAGTATTAAAATTGTTACCCGGATTGTTACCTTGGTAGTTTCCCTTGATAGTTGGGTCTCTCGTTGGTTCCAACCTTGATTCTCGTTGAGGATGGAAATTATTGTTGTTATTGATGAAGTTGATGTCCTCTAGGATCTCTAGGCAATTCCCGCCAAAGGTGGCCTGTGTTTCCACATTCTTCACACGTCATACGTGAGTCTTGAATTTGCATGACGCCTTGGGTTGAGGATCTCTACCCTCTAGCTTCTTCATTATAAGGTCCATCTTAGCGTGATAGCATATCTACCTCTTTTAGCCGGTGCATTCCTCTTTTTGCGAAGTTTGACGCTCTTCACTCCAACCTTGGTTGAGGCCATCTTCCACAAGTTCTGCGTGGCACGAGTTAATGTAAGTGATAAGAAAGCACCACCCACCAAGCGGATCCATAGTTTCACGAGCACCGAACAAGCCCATGATAGAAAGTCTGCATTAATGCCCACTTCTCCATCCCATGGTGTGGACATTCGAAATGTATTCTTGGAAACGCTCCCATGCTTCCGGGACTCCATTCATCATGATGTTGTTGAAAATTCGATATCTTTCTTCTTAAGGCATTTGTCTTGCCTACAGGGAAGAACTTAGCAAGAAAGGCCGTGGAACAAATATCCCAAGTTGTATTCTTATCTTTTGTAGCATAAAACCATTGCTTAGCCCTTTCCCAAAAGTGAGAATGGAAAGAGACGGAGCAAGATTGCATCTTCGGATACGTCCTTCATAGTGAATGTGCCGCAAATCTCCGTGAAGTGTTAGAGATGAGCACTAGCGCCTTCATGTGCCTTTCCACAAAATTGACTAGCTTGCACCATGTTGATGAGCCCCCGGCTTAAGCTCAAAGCCTTTGTCTCCAACCTCTACCTTCGGACCAACGAGAATGTTGTCCGTGGTAGGAGCCGAAATTCACGGCGCCTTGGTTGCCATAGCTTCAAATTCGGTGTTAAGCCGCCTTGTTTGATCAACTTCCAAATCAAGTAGGTCTTGGTGTCTCTCGATGATGATGATGATGATGATGATGATGATGTAGGTGCCGGAGTTTGTCCGAGTTTTGCTCTTGCCTCGCCACTTAATTTTTCGTGATCTTCAATAAAATTTTCCTCGAAGGTTCCAATTCATACATATATTTTTCCCCTGCATAAGATAAAAACAAATAGAAAACAGGGTTGAACCTGTTTTGAGTATGTGATAATGGGTTCTCAATGCATTATGTAGTGTAAGTGATCTCTCCGGTTTCCTTATATGATGTGTTCATAGGATTTTTGGCTAGCACCCTTTCTAACTAGTAAAGTCGAAAAAGAATACCAACTTAATTGGGAATAACACTTTCTAAGTTTTGGCTAATACCCTTCCAAACTAGAGAAAGCTGTAAAGAAGCACTAGAAAAACTTTTGAAGTTAGAAAACACATTTTGAAAATTTTAAAATGTTGACTACGCTTTTCCAAACTAGGAAAGTTTTGAAAAACAAAGCCAAGAAAAATTATTTTTCTAAATAGACTACGCCTTCCCCGGCAACGGCGCCAGAAATGCTTGTTGATATTTCTTACACGATCCCAATTAGGAAGGCGAAAGAAATATATATGGGATATCTATCTAATCATGTTAGCTTGATATGGGATTAACCTCATGATCCAACAAAGCGGAGTTAGGCGGTGTTAGTAGTGGGATGTAAACTTAGCATCATTATCCATAGTGGAGTTAATCTCACCCAGGATATGTACTCAAGGTATACCACTCATTTCTAAGCATTACCTACGTACTAGTCTGTCACCCTAGCAATAACGCCAAAGAAATGCGTGGCATGGTATTCTTGATTGGCCTTGATAAAAGAATGGACATGATATCTCCAGCAGTTTTACGTATAGAAATACCAATTGTAGCACTTCACCGAGTAATCCGTATCGTATTTATATTTTACCACGAGGAAGGGAGTCTATGGAAAGTAGAGAGAAAAGGACATCTAATGATTTATATTGTGATTTAATTATGAGATCCACTTACGCTTGTACAATGCAAAGTAGCCATATGCATCTAACATTACTCAAACAGATAAGTCACAGGATAAAGATAAATATATAAATGATAAATACCCAAGTCTAAGATTATCATAAGCCACTAGTATCATACGAGCTATTAGCATGTTATAGAAAGAATAGAATGAATATTCCTAAGATACTCCTAATCATATATGTCAAATGAATACTACAATTAGTGCAATACATCTAGCTATCATGGCAAGGTTGGATTACTTCTTACACATGGCAAGCATTACCAATAACAACCAAGGACGAAACTTGATCATTATCGTGAATAATAAACCTCGACTAGTCCTACATTCGAGGGTGGATTCCAAAGGACTCAACAGATCATCCACTCCCGCGATCTACCACACCCGCCCGGAATGTAGGGTGCACTGCATAAACGTTGTATAAACACCACGCTTACACATTGCTTATCACCCACATAGTGATCATCTATATGGACAAATTTGTTACTAAGCCCTTCAGACAAATTGTCCAAAGCTCGCGAATTCTTTTACGCCTTACCAATCAAGGTTAATAACATCATGGTGCATCTTAGCTTCTATATCTTTTGATATCATGGAGTTTGACCCGCCGATAGGACAACCAATAGAAAGGCTTACTTTTTAAAGGACAACCCGAGACTTAGACTTTCAGCTAGACAAAGATCTTAATTTTTCATTACCTATAGTCCAAGCCATTCATGCTAAAACCGAGTCTTGTCCAGAACCGCATCCTATGGAGGAAGTTAAAGAGGCCACTATAGAATATTTTGTGGGAGTCTAATCAAGAAGACGATTCTGAATTCTTTATTGAAGAAGGGATGAAAATCCTACTACTTTCAACCTCTAGATGAATTTGAGAACCCACCTAGACCTCCTATTGAACTTAAACCTTTACCACGGGCCTCACTTATGCTTTCCTAAATCAAGATCCAGAGTCTCCAGTGATCATAAATGATAAACTTACACCGTAACGCATCTCTCGAAAGATAACTGTGTTTTAGAAAAGCATCGCCACCTTTACTTAGGCTACGCACTTGATGATTTAAAAGGAATTAGTCCCGCCCTCGCACCCATCGATTCCTACAGATCCAGATATACCCCCCATCTATAGAACCTCAAAGAAGACTCAATAATGCGATGAGAGATGTAGTTAAGAAGGAAGTTCTTAAGTTGTTACACGCCGGGATTATATATCCCGTGCCACATAGTGAGTGGGTAAGCCCCCGTACAAGTTGTGCCTAAAAAGGGAGGCATGACAATTTGTTAAAAATGATAAAAATGAATTAATTCCTCAAAGAATCAAGTGCGGATGGAGAATGTGTATAGATTATAGAAAACTAAACAAGGCTACAAAGAAGGATCACTTTCCATTGCCTTTCATTGATGAAATGTTAGAAACGATTGGCAAACATTCTTACTTTTGTTTCCTTGACGGATATTCTAGGTATCACCAAATCCCAATCCATCCCAATGATCAAAGAAAAACCACTTTTACATGCCCATATGGAACCTATGCTTATAGAAGAATGTCTTTTTGGGTTATGTAATGCACCCGGCTTCTTTTCAAAGATGTATGATGTCTATATTTTCTGAAATGATTGAAGAGATTATGGAAGTTTTCATGGATGATTTTTCTGTTTATGGAAAAAAACTTTTGATGATTGTCTAGAAAACTTAGACATTTTTTACAAAGATGTGAGGAAAAGCACTTAGTCCTTAATTGGGAAAAATGTCATTTTATGGTTAGAGAAGGAATAGTGCTTGGTCATCTTATTTCAGAAAGGGGAATAGAGGTCGATAAAGCAAAAATAGAAGTTATAGAACACTTACCTCCCCCGTGAATATTAAAAGGATACGAAGTTTTTTCTAGGCCATGCTGGGTTCTATATCGTAGATTCATAAAAGATTTTTCACATATTGCTAGACCACTTACCGCTTTATTAGCCAAGGATGCTCCCTTTATTTTTGATGATGCTTGTCTAAAAGCTTTTGAAACTTTAAAAAGGCTCTTGTTTTACGCACCAATCATCCAACCCCGATTGGTCTTTTTGCCTTTGAAATTATGTGTGATGTCGTTGACTATGCTTTGTCAGGGCGGTGTTCGGGAAAAACTAAAGACAAGAAACATCATGCTATTGCTTATGCTAGTAAAACTTTGACTGACCACAACTCAATTATGCTACCACTGAGAAAGAGTTGCTAGAATTTGTTTATGCTATAGATAAGTTCAGATCTTACTTGGTAGGAGCTAAAGTGATTGTTTATACCGATCATGTCGCTTTGAAATACTTGCTCACCAAGAAAGATGCTAAACCTCGTTTAATAAGATGGATTTTGTTACTCCAAGAGTTTGATTTAGAAATTAAAGATAAGAAAGGAGAAAAATTCTGTTGCGTGATCATTTGTCTAGAATGCATTTTGAAAACCAAATGAATTGCCTATTATCGACTCACTCGGGGGACGATATGTTTTATCGGATAACCCATACCGATCCCCGGTATGCAGATATTGTTAATTTTATGGTTGCAAGATATGTAGCACCAGGTGCAGATAAGAAGAAGCTTATATATGAGAGTCGCCATCACCTATGGGATGAGCCATACCTCTTCAGTATGCTCGATGGGCTACTCGTAAGATGTGTGCCAAATGTAAGAAGGACTTCAGATTATTGAAAGATGTCACTCATCACCATATGGAGTGTCATTATGGGGGCATTCAGAACACATACAAAGATTTGGCAAGCAGGGATTCACTATGTAAAAAAAAAGGCTTCTACAAATGCATGTTGAGGGCTTCTACGCTTGTAGCGCTGGGCGGCTGCCCATTAGGTCTCTAAATGTTCGACTTTATAGACTGTCCGTAGCGAGCGGTCGCGCAATGCTTTAATACGCACGGATTTCAATAACGTCTCAAACTTCCCGCCCTGTAGTGAGCTCCTTTGTTACACACGCCGCGGAACGCTCGTGTCCCAGGGGTTTTGCTCGACCGGTCTCACGGTATCTACGGCATAATTGTCTAAGATGCGATCAGATTTCGAACGCCACGTACCCGCCGGGACGACGCATCGACCGCACCGCTGGCCCAAAAAGTAGTGACGCACGAAGCCGTGATACGATCGTAATAGCTTCAATATGCAGACGCCAGAACAAGAAGGCGTCGCAAGCCGCTTAACACACACGACAGACGCTTTGTATGCATCGCCGCCGAATCGTTATCCATTCACATACACCCGATCACTATAAGGGTCTCGTGAAACCGTTATTCAAATACGCACTGCGGTGGAACGCAGCCGACAGATATCGCCGTACTTACTGCATCGCCCGTGGTACACGTGGTGTGCGTCGCCCGCAGAGCGCAAACGCAGTTAGATCGCCGATCGTAACTACACCCGCTTACGCACGCTTGTTTTGTACTACCGTCTGCGGAAACTTAATGCACTTTCGCACGCTTCCGAGGTCTTTCGACCGTAACTCTGCATTAACTGGCGCCGCATGGTTTAAAATGATCGTCCGCACGTCCCGTGTTACAGACGGTTTGTTTGCAACAGGTGTCAAGAAGTAACATCACGCCATGAGCTACAGACGCCGTTTTTAGTAAGCTTCGTCCGCGTTCCTTTCAAATGCCTATTACGACGTTCTTTTGTAACCACGCCGTAGGGATTTAGTCGCTTGCTGCATTTACCGCTTGGTCTCTGCACGACTCAGAATGTTACATATTTTCAGATGCTTGTTTGGTGTTTCCTCGATGTTTCTCTGTTACGCTGACAGCATTTAGTACTGAAACCTACAGGCCGACGTATCAACCGTGGTCTGTACATAGATAATAGACCGCTTTCAACTATGTGCCAAATTGAAAAATGGTAGACACCGGGCGAACACAAATAATACTGAGATGGGACGAGTCCGATCACAAACAAATGGCGGGGCGGCGGCAACATTGCAAAATTCAGGTGTATCTCGAGTTGTTCACCGCAGATGTATCCGGTTCTTGAGGGCACGCGCACGCAGTTGTTCACAACACAAATAAC